>JAVCKT010096734.1:0-12631 GCA_032273925.1 Rhynchotus rufescens | reverse complement strand
GCACGCGCTGGTGTTGGGAGCCCCGCACACACCGGTGTTGGGAGCCCCGCACACGCCCGCATTGGGAGCACCGCACACGCCGGCGTTGGGAGCCCCGCACACACCGGTGTTGGGAGCACCGCACACGCCCGCATTGGGAGCACCGCACACGCCAGTGTTGGGAGCACCGCACACTCCAGTGTTGGGAGAACTGCACACACCGGCATTGGGAGCCCCGCACACGCCGATGTTGGGAGCACTGCACACACCGGCGTTGGGAGCACCGCACACGCTGGCGTTGGGAGCACCGCACACGCCGGCGTTGGGAGCACCGCACACACCGGCGTTGGGAGCCCCGCACGCGCCGGCATCACCCCGTCCCGAGCGCAGGCTCCTCCCCACCTGCGCAGCCGCGGGGTCCCACGGACGCCGTCCCGGCGCTGCAGCACGTTCCCCCCAGCCAGGGCCGCCAGCTCCGCGCCGCCAGGGCCCGAGAACCGGCCGCAGGACCCGGCGCGTCCCCAGGTGCTTATCTGGGCACGCGGGGCCGGCAGCGGCTGTTTGCGCTGGCCTCGGCCCAGCCCCGCGTGACAGGCAGCACCGAGCCCTTTGCACAGCCAGTCCTGTCCTTCGCCTCTGCGCCCAAGGCCTCCCAAGTGACCCCTGCCCCACGCGGGCACCGGAGCGGCCTCCCCGGGATCTGCTGCCTTTGGGGCTTGGGGAGGGCTGGGGGAGGTGAGCGCAGGGCACCCATCGACCAGCTGCAAGTGCGCAGTGTCCTTCGGGTCCGATGGGAAAAGCTACGGCCGATTGATTCTCCCTTTCTAAGTGACAAGGTCAGTGGGTCACTGGGGATGTGCAGAGGACTGGAGAGGGAGCCCGGACAGCCCAGGTTGCCACAGCACCGCGAGGGCAGCAAGATGCAGCTGCAGGAGGGTCTAGGCGGTGGCAGCAGCTGCAGGTGTCCGAGGTCCATAGAGGCCCTGGGACACCAGGGGCTGCCCTGCCGGGAGGAGAGGGGAGGAGAGGGGAGCGGATTCAGGCAGCGCACAGGCTGGTGCAGCGGGCACGGGCGCCCGTCGGAGCCGGGCAGACCAGGGAGCCATCCCGGGCGCACTGCTTTCAGCAGTGGCTGCAGTCACCCAGCGTCCCGCTGCACCGCCGGCCCGCCGGCCCGCTGAGCGCAGTCCCTGCACGGGGACGGAGCCACGGGAAGGCAGGCGGGTGCCGCAGCCCCGGAGCGCGAGGCGCCCTGCCCGCCGCGGGGAGGCCTCCTACTCCGAGCGGGACGGGCGCGGGGGGCAGTTGCCATGAGAACAGCCTGGCGGCAGCCGCGGGACTACAGGACTCGGGAGCGCGGTGCACGTAGCCATAGGAACGTCACTCCTCGTGGCGGCACACAGGCTGCGGCACCAGCCGGCCCCGCGCCCCGGGAACCTGCCCCCGGGAACCTGCGTCCCGGGTCCCTGTGCCTGCGTACTTGCCCCGCAGCCAGGATGTTCCACAGGCCTGGTGGGGATAGGGACCGCGCTCAGTGCAGAGACCCTCGCTGGCTGCTCTGCTCCCTGCAAAGCCCCGCGGGGCCCTTGGGAATGGGCAAAGCGAGGTCTGTCCAGTGCCTCCGCCCACCCCAGCAGCAGCCGTGGTCCGCCCGGCACGGCCCTCGCCCCCCCACTCCTCCAGCACGCGGAGCCCCACACCGAGGAGCACAGACCCGACCTGCTCGCAGCGACACGGGACGTCCCGGTGCAGGCGCTATGGGGAGCGGGCATGGTGGGCGCTGCCGCCTCCCGTGGGCATCGTGGTGCTGCAGGGCCCCAACACCACCCGGCTGGCCGGACACTGCCGGCCCCCGCGGGCGGCACCGCTTAGCCCTGCTAATAGGATAACGTGCCTCCATCTGCTTGTCTGGCACCCGGGCGCTAATCGCCTCTTGCATCCCTCGCCCGTGGCACCCCTGCCCTCCCTCTCTGGGCCTGGCCAGCCGCCGCACAGGCGGATCTGGGCCAGCAGCGGTGACTGGTGCAGCCACCGCATGCAGGGACGAGGCACTGGGAGCCAGTCAGGCTATAGCCACGCGGGACACCCCATGGAGCCGGGTTCCCCATGGAGCTGGGTTCCTTGTGCAGCCCCATTCCCCATGGAGCTGGGTTCCTCGTGCAGCCCAGTTCCCCATGCATCCAGCTTTCTTGTGCAGACGCAGCCCCGCGCAGGCTGGGGAGCTGCCCCGCATCTCTGGCCTAGGGGCCCGTCTGGCACAGGGTTAGAGCAAGGCCCTCCCCGGGGCCAGGGTCCCTGCAGGATCTGCCCATGTGCCCTGTGCAAGGGGCTGAATCCGCTCCAGGAGCCGGGCCAGAGCGCTGCTCCGAGGCAGTGACCTGTGGGAAGCACCCAGAACCGCAGGGCCACAGCTCCCCGATGTGGGATGGCGCAGAGGTGGCTGGGCCAGGCAGGACGCACCGCACAGCGTGTGAGCCAGCACACGCACAGCCCGGCTCGCCCCGCCGCGCTCCAGGCCGCCCTGCGCCGTGGTGGCACCGCGCAAGCCCGGCAGGCCTGGCTCCAGCTCCAGCTCCGGCTCCGGCTCCGGCTCCGGCTCCTAGCACTGGCTCCGAGTGCTGGCACGGGAACGGGTGCGCGGCCCCCGTGGCGCGGCCCCCGCGGCGCCGCCCCCGCACAGGAACGCGCGCAGCCCCCGCAGCGCAGCCCACGCAGCGCCGCACCGCGCGGCAGCGCGCGCTCCACAGCGCACGCGGAGGCAGAGAGGCTGCTCGCGGGGAAATGCCCCTCCTGAAGCCAGAGCCGCGCTCGGCAAAAGCCTCCCTGTTCGGTGCGTTAGCTTTTATGTTGCTTCTGCTCCTCCCTCGGCTCTCAAGCCTTTCCCCGGGGCTGCCGAGCCCTGGCGGTTCCGGGACGCAGGGGCTGCCGAGCCCAGTGCCTCCCGCAGCAGGCTCCATGCACGCTGGCTCCTCAGCTCAGCCTGCATGCAGCACCGGGCTCCCCACACACGCCCCTTGCAGCGGGGAAGACCTGCACTCCTGCTCCCCAACCAGCCCCGGCCCTGCGGCACAGGCAGGGCAGAGGTGGGAACACATCTGCAGGGACAGGCAAGCCCGGCCACACGGGACACCTGGACCCTCTCCGGGCAGCACCCCGCTGCTGCTGCTGTGTGAGCTGGAGCTGAGGTCCCTGCTGGGCACCAGCACAGCTCGGAGCAGAGAGAAGGGAGGGAGCTGCTTGGAGGAGCA
Source organism: Rhynchotus rufescens (assembly GCA_032273925.1). Classification (NCBI taxonomy): domain Eukaryota; kingdom Metazoa; phylum Chordata; class Aves; order Tinamiformes; family Tinamidae; genus Rhynchotus; species Rhynchotus rufescens. Next base: position 9,404 of record JAVCKT010096734.1, on the reverse strand, counting down.
AGTCGGACAGTGGCAAAGAGGCCATTGAGGCTGGATGAGGACGCCAGACCTCCCCGAGTACAGGGGATGGGGTAGAGGACAGGATCACCCAGGGCACCGAGCTGACAGGGAAGGACCCGCAGGGTGTGCAGGCCTGCACCATCGGGCTGAGCAAGGAGACACGGGTCAGCGCTTTGCACAAAGCCTGCAGAGACAAGAACCTGGGGCAAGGCAGAAGAGACAGCTGGAAACCGTGACCAGACAGGACCTGGGGAAGCTCGTCCAGATGGGGAAGGCCAGAGGCTTGTGACTTCTGGCAACAGGAGGAAAGCTCCCCGTTCCACGCGCGGATCTGTGGCCTGGGCTCAGGCAGAGAGCCCTGGGCACAGGCCAGGGCGCCCAAGACCCCGGTGCCCCCGACGGGTCATGTCCTGCCAGGCCAAGGCTGCAGCCCGTCCCCCCGGCTGCAGCGCTGCTGCCCAGCGCTCCTCCCGCACGGCCTTCCCAAAGGCACAAAGGGAGCAACATCTCGGCGCTTACCTGAAGTGACTGGCACAGGCACAGCGTCACAGCAAGTCCTCTTCATCAACCTGCAGACAACACATGGTGAGGACAGTGTCAGTGCAGCACACCACGTGCAAGGCCCCAGTGCCCTGCTCAGGCAGCAGGTTCAGCTTCGGGACAGCAGGAAAACACGGGAACATCCCTGGGTGTGCAGTGGGGCAAAGGGGAGCAGGAAGAGGGGCAAGGCCAGCTCTGGCCGGTGCCAGGCCTGGCCACCCTGCCCTTTCCCCACCTCTCTGCAGGCAGCAGCGCTGTCCCCAGCACCATCCCGCCCGCCGCGCGCGTCCTCCCCGCGGGGACAACACGGTTCCACGAGGAGCCGCAGGGCTCTGGCTGTGCCGCGTGCGGGAGGATCCGCAGGGCTGAGTGTCTGCGGCCCCGCAGGGCAGCCCAGGCCCCCGTGACGCAGCAGGGCCAGCCGAGAGGGGGTGACGAGGAAGGGCAGCACTGGCGGCAGCGGCACCGCTGCACCAGGGAATGCGCTTGCACCTCTGCTCCTGGGGACGCATCTATCCAGGCAGGGTCCTGGGGGAGCGGGGAGGCTGGGACGGCAGAGCCTGCAGCGCCAGGAGGAACCCGCTCCCGGGGCCAGGGCCCAGCTGAGCCCAGCTCCAAAGGCAGGGCAGGTTCAGCAGGCTGAATGCAGGCACAGCTACAGGCAGTCAGAAAAGCAGAAAACTGCATTCCTAATGTCCCTGCCCTCTTATGTGCTGGAAATGTGCATGCTCTCTCTCCTTGCTTCTCATTAAAGATCCTTTCTGGGTGAGTGGCTGAAATGGCTGCTCTGTTGTAGGAAATTAAAAATGTATGAGCTGGGATTTGGAGGAGCCTGTCGTGCTGCAGCTGGTGTCAGCAGGAGCACGGCGCCGTGGGGGAAGGGGCGCCGCGAGGGTCTCGTGCTGCGGAGCCAGATCCGCTCCGCACGGGCAGCTGCATGTGCCGGCCTCGAAACCTGCTATAGGAAATACTGCAGTGCCCAATGGCACAGGGACCACAGGCACAGACAGTCACTTGAAAAACTTGGCCTCTGCTGTGCACCCTGAACCCAGCGGTGCTGCCTTGTCGTGGTGCTCAGCACCGGCTGCCGGCCCTGTTGGCACCGGGGGAGGCCGGGAATGCACGTGCTGTCTGGGACAGCAGCTCCGGCAGCCCCGTGGGCACAGGGTGGCACCGAGCGGGACCCTGCACAGGCTCCCGCAGCCCCACACATGGCACGGAGCAGCCTCGGCCTCGCTCGTGTCCCACGGGGCCCAGGGCAGGGCACAGAGCAGCCTCGGCCTCGCTCGTGCCCCACGGGGCCCAGGGCAGGGCTCAGCCCTGGCCGGTGCCACCAGCACCGGGAGCACCAGCACAGCACGAGCCGGGCGAGTGGGAAGTCCCATCTGCCGGCAGGCACCTCCACAGCACGGAGGCATTTCCTGCAGCAGCCCCTGCTCCGTGGGCTCGCACAGCTCCCTCCCGACAGCCAGCAGCGCTGGATCTTGGCGGCAGCTCAGCCACACAGACGGCATCGCCCAGAGCTGCCCCGGTCAGACACCCCATCATGCCCCGTGGCCCAGAGCTGCCCCGGTCGGACACCCCATCGTGCCCCGTGGCCCAGAGCTGCCCAGCAGGACACCCTGCCGTGCCCCATGGCCCAGAGCTGCCCAGCAGGACACCCTGCCGTGCCCCATGGCCCCACACGTGCACCAGACGGACAAGCTGCACCGAGCGCGGCACCGAGCGGGGAGCATCTGCCAAGGCCCCGGGCTGCGTGTGCTGCCTGCCTGCTCAGCGGGGCCGGGGCACGCAGCGCCGCACACACAAGGGCACCTTGTCCTGAGCACAGGCAGGAGCCGAGCTCCGAGCTGCCCGGGGCAGGGACACGGCGGGAGCACCAGGAGAGCGGCCGGCATCGCGGGGGGAACGCGCCCGCACAGCCAGGGATGGCGCAGCCACGAGACACGGACAGAGCTCCCGTGGGAGACCCCAAATCTGCGGGGATTCGGCAACGGGAGGCTAAGGAAAGGGCGGCCTGAGGGCTGGAAATCCCTCAGAGGAAGAGGAAGAGGAAGCGAAGGGTCAGGAGCTGCTACCTTAGAAGGGAGGCAAATAAGTGGGGACACAGATAAAAGCCGGCGGCATCCTGAGCAGTCGACAGAAAGGAGACAAGGCTTCTGTTCTTTTAATCTCACAGCACAAGGGCAACGGAAAACACGGTGGAATCTAAGGCTAAGGAAAGGAAACACTTTGTCACATCACCCGTAATTAGCCTGTGGAACTCACCGCCACAGGAAGCCCTTGAGGCCCAGGACCCTGCAAGTTTCCTAACAGAACTATATGTTTTCGTGGGTAATGACAGCGGCCAGGATGAGCAATGCCAGAGAAACCTGTGACGATACTAAGGCTCACGCTCCAGGGCCCGACCAAGGCCTGCCTGGCCACAAGGCTCGCGTGAAGCAGCCGCCTGGGCCACCTGCAGCCCTGGGCAGCGCTGGGGCCGAGCCCGGGTGCAGGGCAGGCCCAGGGAGCTCCTGCTCCCGCGGAGAGGCGCCCAGCTCCCGGGAAAGCCGCTGCGGCGCCGGGAAGCCGCTCCTCCCCGCTCCGCCTGCACGTCCCCACTGCTGGGGTGGCCTCCCCAGACCCCATCTTGTCTGTCCTCAATCGAGGAGGACCCAGCGGAGCATCGACCACGTCAACATGCACCCCGTGATGTCAAAGGCACCAGGCTGCATGGGGAGCAATTCAGCGGGTAAATTAAATGCTGATAATACGCCTATCTTCTCACAACCCTAATAACAGGTAAGGGAGATTTATGCGTTTATTATTGGAACTGATAGATTAAACTCTTCACAGAAGAATAAATTATGCAAATGTTGTATGATGCATTTAGATGGCAGCCCGTGCATTGCCAGCACCCCGGGCCCTGTATCCCCGGGGATTGTGCTGCTGCCGGGAGCCCCGGCGAGGCCCGCGATCCTGCCTTTCACCTCTCCAAGCTGACTCCCTCACTGCAAATGCCCAGGTTCCCTGCTGCTCCCTCCGCTTCTCCCCGTCCTGGGCCAGGACTGTAGACTCCCAGCAGTCACAGCAGCTGGTCCGAGCAGTCTAACAAATGGGAAATTATCAGAAATGGCAAATCGCTGGAGAGAAAGCTGTTCCTGGGACAGAACCGGGAGCAGGGAAGCATCTAAAGGTTCCTGTCCCAGGATGGAGGTGGGAATGTCTTTCTGCAGGGTTATCCGTAGGGTTAGGGCCTGGCAGTGGGGGGACACAAACACCTTTGATCTGAGTTCCTAATGATTGCGGTCATGCAGAGGGATGTTCCCATTTCCATCTGCTGAGGGCACTGGGGGCCTTGAGCCATGAGCAGGACAATGCTGGGACACCCACTTGTCACCATGCTGGCTGCACCAGGGAAAGAGATACAGGGAAAGCATTCCCGGGCAATAGGACAAGCGCAATCCTGGAGCCGAGGGCTGCAGTGCCACGAGCCGGCAGCACCGCAGCTCCCCCGGCTGAGGCTGCAGGTCCGGTGGCACCGCTCCAGGGCTGTCCCCCTCCGGCGGAGCGGAGGAGAGGGAGCAGCAGGACCGCAGGACCGCCCCGTGCTGCCCTATCGCTCCTGCCACTGTGGCGGGGAGCTGCGGCACCCAGCGGGGCAGCAGCCCTGGAGCTGCATCCCGTGTGTGGCTGCAGCCCCGGAGCCAGCCCGTGTGCAGCTGCATCCTGTGTGTGTTTGCGTCCCACGTGCTGCTACATCCCGCATGTGGCAGCAGCCCCGGAGCTGTGTCCCGCCTGCGCCTGCATCCTGCGTGCTGCTGCATCCCGCGTGCGGCTGCATCCCACCTGCGGCTGCAGCCCCGGAGCTGCATCCGCGTGCGGCCATGTCCCGCGTGCGGCCGCGTGCCGCGCTCCTGCAGGCCGCTGGGAGCTGTAGTCCCTTCCCGCGGCCACCAAGACCCGCGGCGCGAGCGCAGCCGCCCGAGCAGCGCCCCGGGCAGAGCCCGTCCGCGCGGCCGCTCTTCCGGCCATTCTTCAGGCTCCCCTCAGGATGTCTATAAAAAGCAGAAGGCTCCAGAGCAGGAAGCCCAAATCGTTCCATAAATCAGCTAGGAACAGCAGCCTCCCCAGAGGGATGCAGCCCGCGGAAGCAGTGCGGTGCAGCCAGGACCCGCTCCTCTGTCCTGGGGCAGAGCACAGCCCTCAGCCAAGACGAAGCTCCAGCTTTTTCCGTGCAAACGAAGCCAACCTACAAACCCAGCTCTACCCACCTCTGTCTCCGCTGTCTTGCCAAGCCATCTACCCCGACAGGGACCCAAAGGAGTGGCTCCCTCCTGAGCAAGCAGCACCTCAAAGCAGGGCTTGGAGGTGAAATGCCAGCGGCGCCGGAGCTCAGGCACCCAGCTGAGCACTGGGAGGCTCATGCAGAGTCCAAACTGCTCGCAGGGGACACGTCCTGCAGCCTGTGGCACAGGGGCTCTGCTGTGCTCGAGGAGGGACTCACTGTGATGAGAAGCTGGCACTGATGGTCCGTCCTGCACTGTCCCAGACTCTGCACAGCCCCATTCCCATCCAAAGATGCCTCCTGCAGACAGAGCTGAGTCTTAAGCAACATCCAGAACCAACCTCACAGAGCTGCTGTCAGTGAGCGGCGCGCACGCTGCAGCCAGAGCGGATCTCTCAATATTTAATGATCGAAGAGTCTCCTGGTCGACCTGCTTCTCGGGTTACGACAGTGCCCATCCACTCTGCTCCCCGTGACAAGATGGCTAGCCCGATTGCGTGGTGTCGACACAGGAACCTGATCCCCAAAGCTTGGACTGCTCTTGGAGAGACTTCCACAAAACCTTCCCACACTGCCAACGGGAGGCAAGACGCTCCTGAACCGGAGCCGTTGCCTGTTGTCACAGTTACAGCAGCTCAGCTGCATTTACGAGTGGGATGGCAATTTACTCTTCATACTCGTTTTAGCTGCAAGGCCTCCCCTGCTCCTGCGGCTGCAGCGGGGATTCCCGCCCCAGCGCAGAGCCCGCGGCCACGGGCCCCACGAGCAGCCCTGCGAGCATCCCGGGAGGCCAGGAGGGCCCCGTCCCTTCCCGCCGCTCAGGGGAAGGCGGATTCTGGCTCCCCATGGGGAGCAGGCGCAGGGCTCCCTGCCGTGGCCCCGGGGACACCGCACTGTGCCGAGGGTGCTCACTGCTGCAGGACCGCACTGCGGCCGCCGCGCTCTGCGCCCAGGTCCGGGCGCACGCCCAGCACGGGCACCGTGCGGGCACCACGCGGGTCCGGGCCCTGGCACTGCTCCCACACGTGCCGCCTGCGGAGCCGGCCCTGCGGATCTCCAGCTGCTGCAGCCTCCAGCAGGGAATGCGGGATGGGGCCTATTGCATGCGCCTGTGTGTGCCCCTGTAATGCAGCGGTGGTTTAAGTGAACGATACGGTACAAAAACAAGTCACAAACAGCACAGATTATCTAGCAACAGGGTAATACGAACAAGAGAGAACTATTTAGGTGTTACATCCTAGAAAACAGAAAATATGGCCATTCTCTAGAAAACAGCCTTATAATATTCCTCTTTATGCCCTTTTCTTGCGTTCAGCTCCCCCTGAGAGCTTGGGAAAGCAGCAAACTCCCCATAGAGGATCCTGTGCTCAAATGCACAAGAGCTCTGTAAAGCATTGAAGTGTTAATAGAAGAAATTATGGAAATTTTGTACTTATTGTCTCCATCAATTGCACATCACTACTGAGACAGGATGGCCAAGAAAGTTTCACATCCTCCGTACAGTTCTGGCAGGCTTGGACCCTGCCATACCCGAGGTAAGAGCCACCCTGCTCCGTCATCCCGCCATCTCCAGCTATTCCCATGCATTCCCAACCCCGTGCCTGTCCATCGGCATGCGAGCAGTGCATGCACACAGTGCCACTGCACGTTATGTGCAGCCGTGCCGGCCCCAAAGTCGCTGCTGGACCCAGCCAGGAGCAATCACACATCCTGGGCAAGGGCAATCTCCAGGGAAGGCACCCAAAAAGAAGACCGGGGCCCTGCAGAGGTCCGTTCCTGAGCTCTCAGCGTTTCTCTTCCCATCCCAAGGTTGGCACAAGCACACAGTCAACCACAGCTAAAAGAGCAGCTTAAACATTAACACCATAAGACATTCTCCCACCATGCGTTGCTATAGAGTGAGTTGCAAAACCAGCCTCGTGCTCGGCCGTATAACCCTTGCATCGCTGAAGGCCTCGAGGTCCCTGTCCCAGCACCCCAGGCAAGAAGCAGCAGCTAAGCGTAGCCCTGCTGCTGCCGAGCCGCGCTCCCCTCTGGCGGGCACGGACATCCCCAGACACTCACGTGTGTCAGCACCTGCTCAGCCAAGCCCAGCTGTGGAGCTCCCCGATGCCTCGACCCACTTTTGGCAGAGGAGGAGGCCGGCACAATCGCACCCTTCCAGCACTCCCCAGCACACGAGGGGCAGGACAAGGCTGCAAACTAAGACCTATGCCCAGGAACACAACTGCCAAACCGCATGCACAGGCTCCTCGCACACTCAGACCCTAGAGCAGGAACTACCATCCATGAGAGCCCGGTGCCAGGATGCTCTGCCACCAAACTGCGCTTGCGCGTGGAGCACGGTGCGCAGCACCACGGCGCGCTGGGCAGCAGCCCGGGCACATGTGGAGCCCTGAGCACAGGGACACACGCAGGGCTTGCAGCAGACGTGCCCTGGAAGCAGGGACCTGCTCTCGGCAGCTGCCCCGCGCAGGCTGAGCCCCGCGCTGCACGGCGTCGTGCTGCGCGCTCCCGTGCACACACGGCCTGCGCCTCCGCACACAGGCAGGGCTGGTCCGTGCACACAGACCTGACCCCGCAGCACAGCCCCTTCCCAGCACGCGCTCTGCAGCACGGCCCGTGTTCCCCAGCGCCTGCACCTCACTACAAACCACAGCCTTGGTCCCTGCCGTAAGCACAGCCCCGCTGTCTGCCCACGCGGCAGCCTTTGCCACCAGCACTCACCCCGCTGCCGAGTGTGGCACCTCTCCCAGAGCGAGGACATCTCGTGCAACCGCAGCCCCGGTCCCCCAGCACGCACCCCGCTTCACCCCGGCGCACACCCCACCACCAGCAGCAGCCCCATCCCTTTCCCTCCGCTGCAGGTGCCAGTCCCAGCCGCCTGCACCACACAGAGGCTGCCCCCCGCACCGCGTGGGCCCTGTCCCCTGCACCACGTGGGCCCTGTCCCCTGCACCGCGTGGGCCCTGTCCCCTGCACCACGTGGGCACTGTCCCCAGGACCGCACGGCCGCTGCCCACCCGCACGTCATCCCACGGCAAAGCGCAGCTCGTGTCCCCATGGCCCTGCCACCCGCCGCGGCTCCTGCCCTCTGCTCCATGCACCCGCTGGGGCCCTTGGTCCCGCTTCCCCATCATGGGCAGCCCATGGTGTGCCCAAACTCTGTGTCTCTCCATGGGCAGAAGCGCTGCACGTCCCCGGGGGCCTGAGCGCTGCTGCAGGTCCTGGGCAGCGTGGCCCGGCAAGAGGCACCCGCACCCATAGGGCAGCACCCATAGAGCGACTGCCGGGGTGCCCTGCGCTCCCCGGCACACGGGACCCGCTCTGCCAGTGCCTCGATGGGCACCCACATATCCCAGTGCCCATCCTGGCGCCAGGACAGGCACTCACACATCCCAGATCCCATCCTGGTGTCTGCTCTGCCAGCGCCTGCATGGATGCCCACACATTCCAGTGCCCATCCTGGCACCACGATGGGCACCCACATATCCCAGTGCCCATCCTGGCGCCAGGATGGGCACTTACATATCCCAGATCCCATCCTGGCACCTGCTCTGCCAGCACACATTCCAGTGCCCATCCATTCCAGCACACTCACACATTCCAGTGCCCATCCTGGCACCACAATGGGCACTCACACATCCCACATCCCATCCTGGCTCCAAGATGAGCACTCACACATTCCAGTGCCCATCCTGGAACCTGCTCTGCCAGCACCTCGACAGGCACCCACATATCCCAGTGCCCATCCTGGCACCAGGACGGTCACTCACACATCCCGGTGCCCATCCCACACTCGCAATTCCCAGTGCCTGTCCCAGCTCCTGCTCTCCCAGTGCCCATCCCAAGCTTGCAGTTCCCAGTGCTGTCCCAGTTCCTGCTCCCTATGCCCAGCTGGGCTCCTGCTCTCCCTGCACCCGTCCCCCGTCCCACCGTCCCACCGCGCAGCCAGGTGCTCTGCCAAGCCCGTCCCAGCACCCGCGCTCTGCCAAGCCCGTCCCAGTGCCCGCGCTCTGCAAAGCCTGTCCCAGCACTGGAGCTCCCAGTGCCTGTCCCGGCAATCCTGCTCCCAACACCATCCTGGCACCCCGGGCCACTGTCCTGGCAGCCCCCAGCGCCCATCGTGGCGCCGGCGCCATTAGCGGGCGGCCGGGCGGGCGGCTCTTACCCCGGGAGCGGAGCCGTCCGGCGGCGGCGGCGGGATGGGGCGGCCGGGCCCGGGTAACCATAGCAGCCCGCAGCTCCGCGCGGCTCCGCCGGGAGCGGGAGCGGGAGCGAGCGCCGCGGCCGGGGGCGGAGGGCGCGGAGGATCCGCTCCGCGCCGGGAAGATGGATTTTCTCCCGCGAACTCAGCCCCCCCCCACTCCGGCAGCCAGGAACCAGTGTTAGTTTAAGGCGTTGCCATGGCGACGGGATAGTTGGAGCGGGAGGGAAGGAGGAGGGAAAGTTCAAAGGCGGCTGCTCCAGCGGCACCAGGCCCGGGGCAGCAGCGGCCTGGAGCCGGGACAGGGCCTGAGCGGTGCGGGACACCGTGAACAGCCCTGGGAACAACCCCCGGGACAGGGCCCGAGCGGTGCGGGACACCGTGAAC
>JAVCKT010096732.1:740-12632 GCA_032273925.1 Rhynchotus rufescens | reverse complement strand
AATCCATCTTAAAATAAAGGAGGAAAATTGCCATAGAATATTTAAGTTTATTCAGTGAAAGATTTAATTCTGGCAAATAACGAAATAACAATATAAGATGGCAGAGCATAGGATGACAGTCAAATTCTCCGCCACAGAAGGTGATTACAGAAGATTTTAAAGCCATAAAATGCATACAAGCGTCAACTATATACCTTGCTTATGGGGAAAATAGTCTGCTTTACTGTGAGAATAATTGTGTATAGGTTTCAACAGAGTAATTAAAATTTCACTTTCACTCAGTTCATGAATATTTGTGACTATTCATTGATTGCTCTTAGTGAGTCCAAATTGTATTTGATGTAACTAAATTAATTGCCACAGAAAATAATTTACAACTTTACTACTAGAAATTAAGAAATAACATTACATTTTATTTTAAAATAGTGGTTGATCTTTAAAGACGTTATAAGCAAATATAGAAATTTGATTCCAAAGGGTAAATTGAAGGCTTAGTTCTTATGCTTTATAATGGCAATTATAGTACTAATCTGTCTATATCCTAAAACTCTTTAGGATTTTATCTTTAGAGTCAGAAGTAATAAAAATGAATTGCATTATATGGACATAATTAACAATTGTAGGGAAAAATGTTGCCTTAAGCGTTCAAAATATTTTATTGTTAAGAGAGTGACAATCAGAGGAAGCAAATGTGGAAAAAGTAGACACTTAGAGGAGTCTTTGATTTGCATCAGATATCTTTAGGCTTAAAGTATAGAAATATATATTCATCCAGCTGTTAATTCTGTTCTATCCATTTTATGGGTTACTCAGTCAGCTTTTGAGGGACCGTTAATAAGAGTTACCAAGTGTTTCCTTGTTCTGTATGTCTGTCTTTCCCTGTCTTTCCCATACCTCCCTGTCCTATTTGTACTTACAGATATATTGGTAAGTATGTATCTGTGCTGATAAATTAACTTTCTCAAATAATGGATTACTGCGATCTGTGTTGCTGTTAATTCTATTGGACACAAAAGCCCTTCAATTTGTATCTTACCAGTTGTCAAAGAGGTAGTGCCAATTAGTGCCAATGCAGTTACGTGTTTGATGCTTCTTTATTTTCTTTGAAATCTTGAGTCAGGGTCATTCTGTGAAATTCTAAAGCATAAATGCATTAAAATTACATGATATATTAATTATAATATTCATTCTAGATAACTTTATATCCAACATGAATATAAAATTAACTGACTCAGTTATAATAAAAGATGCAGATTGTCTTCTGACACAGAGTATTTGTATCTCATAGCCTAAACTGAAGGAAATGTAATTTTAAAAAATATGTAAAATCACTGAAATGAATATTACACTTTGTCCATCTTAGCAGGTCTTGAGGCTCTATGGCTAGACAAATATATGATATTGAGAAGGGGTATATTTGGCTTCTTTCTACTCTCCATATAGCACATGACCTGTACAGTTCTCTGGTGCAGTGTGCCTCAGATTTTCTTCTTTTCTCTTCTTTTGGTAGGAATTGGACTCCTGGTGTAAACCTCTGTAAATATTTAAAATCTGACATTCATCCCTGATGGGTAAAGAACCATGCAATCAAGGACAGCAGGATAGTGCTTAGAGTAAGTGCTAAATAATGCAGCTTGCTAAAGATAAAGGGAGGCCAGTAGGCACTGCAGCAAATAGCAGTGCCCTTCAGGAGGAAGGTGAAGCATAAAAATTGGCATTATTGCAGAGCCATTTAGTGCATTGCTTCGATGCAGCTAGCATGACAAGCTAATAGACATCTCTCGGATTGAAGTCCAAGGAGGGCAAGAGAAGAGATGTGATATTGCTGCTGGGATAAAAATGAATGGTTGCCCGTAGACTAGGAAAGCCTCAAACAAGCATCTGTGCTGGGATCAAACTAGATACTTTGTTTAAAAGGACAAAATCAAATTCAGACTAGGAGATAATACTTCAAATATTCCTTTGCAAATACGGTAAGTTAGACTGCTGGGGCTAGGAAAATATTTAGAGTATAAGCAAAATATGTGTAGGTGAAGGTCTTTCTTTTGTCAGTGCTTCTGTTAGGACTATCTTATGGATTCCCCCTAAGTTGTTCTCCTAAATGCTAAAAAAGGCCAAAGGTGATTTTTATATCAATGCCCAATAAAATCAGACCAAATTAGCTTCTCAGTTTTTTTCCCTCCATCTGATGATCTGGGAAAAGAATTTTCTGCCTATCATTCTAGACATATTTGCTTTTGTAATAATTTTTTATTAATTTGAGATGTTTCCTTATGTTTGATTAATAATATAAAAATATTACTGTTGAGAGTATGATATTGCTATCTCACCTGACTCATCTGGCATTGGTTAAAATTAAGCTACTGTACTCAGCAGGTACTGACACTGATCTCCAGGAAATAAGGGCGTAGTGAGTACAGGCACTCCTCAGATTAAAATTATATTAAGATGAGATGTTTCAAGTAAACCATTTTTAAGTGAAATATGTTTTTGCCAGGAGGAGCTGTTTCTCCAAACAAAAAAAGCTCCAGCGTTTTGGTATCTCATTTCACTGTCGATTCAAAATAGAGTGGTGTAAGATATCTTGAATATATCATTGAAATTCCTCCCATCTGTGGGTGCACTGAAACATTCTTGTTTTCCATCTGTTTGCTGTTTCCATCATATGGTCGATTCAGTAAAATTATGGTTGTTTTCTTTGGAAGAGTCCCAAGCAGGAACTGAGTGAACACAACTATGTGAAATATGTTTAAGCATATTGCTCTTATTTTAATAAATTGTATTGCTAATTTTAGCACTAGGATTTTAGGTGTTAATAGTTCTGTGTCAGATCCTGAATATAAATTGAGATTTTTCGGGGGTGTTTTTTATCTTCTATAAAAAGACACTAAAACTTGCTTTATTTATGTACATACCCAAGTGCTCTGAATCTAAAGCAGCTGCATAGGTACTTGGGATGTCAGTTAATCATTTCAAACTATAGCAGGGGCCCGTGTGTTCTATGGCAAAGTCAGAAAAAACATCTCCACTGAGATGTCATCATTACTCTTTTTTCCTTAAGTGTGGTTTTTGTTTAAACAACTGATCTTTCTCCATTAATGGAACTTGTTTCAATGTAGGCATCTAGAGAAATCTGTAAACTTTGGGATAATTTAATGTTAATCATGAGGTTTTCTGTCGGTGTTTCTGTCTTATCTCCATGTCCTTCATCCTTGCTCTTGTGTGTATACTTTGTGCATTTTGAGTGTGTGAAATACAGGATTGCTCGTAGCTTTGGAAGCTCATGTAACACATGAAGTACGTGTTAAACATTTATGCAAATCCTATGGATATGATTATTATGTCTTGCTGTAAAGCTAGTGTTGCTGATTTCAGTGGTACCAGTCCTAACTCTCAGTGAAATGCCCGGGAAGATCAGAGCTTTTCTCACTGCCCTCTTCCTTTGAAATACAGTCATTTGAAAGTTGTTTTGGAAACAATCATAATTTTAATAACAGATCTCTAAATATTTTTAGGATCCTTTTATTTGTTTCTTTGCAGTCTTACTTTGCAACTAGGTCCATATTAGCACTGACGAGGTTTCTAAAAACCACTGAATTTTACTATCCTGGTTTGAAAGTGTAGGGCTAATCTAGGCACAGAAAGGAAAGGAGGTGAACTGGAAAGTCGCATGGGGGAAACAGCTGGAGAGTTGTGCAGAGAGGGAGGAGAGGAGAAAAATGTTTGTTTTCCTCTTCCCGAGCTGTAGCTCCATAAATTCCAGCCCCTTCTGTCAATAGGGGATCCAGCACTGTGGATCTTCCACAGTGACTATAGGGGACTATAGGGGACTTCCAGCACTGTGGCCTACTTGTGTAGGCAGTAGGTTTAGTCACTTGGCCAGGACAAGTCTGTGTATGGCTCTCTTCATAGCCTTTTTATTTTTCCTATGACTGCTACTCCTTTTCTGCTTCTTTGCCAGTCATTTTTTGCCTCTCTGGTTCCCTAATGCAATGAAGATTTGTTCTTCAAAGCTTTTTCTCTCTCTGTGATTGCTGCTTTTCTCTCTGCCCTGTCCTTGTTAACACTTGGCTCAGTGGGTCACCCTCCTCACCCATAGTGCGGGTCTCTTGAGGCTCTTATCAGCTAGTGGCTGGTAATCTTGCTTATAAATATAGCTCCTCTTTTATGACAAGCTCATAATAAATGAAAAAACTGTTTTATCTGAAACTGGACATGAGAAACTCTCTAGCCTGAATGTTCCATGTTAGGGTGTTAGAAATGTAAAAATCCCATTTTGGAAAAAAAAATCCACAAGAGCTCCATACAAAATTTGCAAAAACAACCTTACTTTTTTAGTCATCAATAAGTAATTGCTTATGCTTCTGCCCTAGGTGTGAATGTTTAGAGAGGCTGTGATTTTTGTTATGTTTGCAGGAAGTCTAGCACATCAAAGCTTCAAACTGATTGACCTGTAGGTGCTATCTTTGTAATTGTTAAATAATAACAGGGCTATGGTAGGTGTCAACAGATGGTACTATTACATGCGGTCTTTCAAGTAGATTTTTCCCTTACCCTGTGAGCATATGTTCGGCCTTGGGAAGACATGCTGTGGTTGCTGTTAGCTTTGGTTATGCAATTCTCTCCAGAGAGACAGGCCTTTTGGAGAGTGAGTAAGAGAGCAGCGGGAGAATTTGCTTTCTACCCTGGTTTCTGATGAAATCCAGAACTTGAGGCAGAGTTACTTTTTGGGAACTGCCCACTACTGTTGGGCTTATTTTTGAAGGAAGAGATTTATCTGGAGGCAATATTATCATTTCTGTTCTAAACCTTGAGTAGAGGATCTGCATAAATAGAACAAGCTACTCTTGAACTATACTCAGGGTTGATGTCACTGTCCCCTGTTCTATTAGGAAGGTGACCTACAAGGCTCAGATATTTGGCACCATTTGGTTGAATTATCTCAGAATGGGAGGAAGGTGAAACAAGGAAAATATTTAGCAATATTATACATATTTCATGATGTTTAAATCATCTATTGGGCAAATTCTATGGACTGGGAATGCACTGGAAGGGAAAATGCAAGGAAAAATAAGCAATAAAATAACAGTATGTGTAAGCTTGTGCAGCAGCTAAGGCTGAAATTGCAAGATGTGCAAAAAAGTAAAGCTCAATGAAGAGATCTTGGTAGAGTAGTAACAGGCTCCTAGGGAGATTAAATGGATGTTCATGTGTGTTACTGAGAAAAGGGCTAACTAGGAACATCTTCTAATTCAGAACTATGAAGCAGGAGGAAAATATTCGTTCACCTATTATACTGAAAAGAAAAGAAAATGAAATGAATGTCCCTTTCAGCTCTGCAGTTCTTTTTTTCTTTAGTGATGGATTCTAGGGAGCTCCAGAATAGGAGCCATCAGCAATAAATACTTCACATTCTGATGAAAGAGGTTTTACTGAAGCTGGTAGAGATAATTGCATCTTAGTGATACTTTGGTTTTATTTTTTTTTAATTATAGCTCTTGGAAGTCCTATTGAGACTGTTGGTTCAGGTTTAAATACTTCCCTTTGGGTTCTTCAGAAGCATTAATCCATTAGCTGCCTGCTGTATTTTAGATTTAGAAGTGTTCTGGACTCTGAGAGGCTGCTTCTTTCTGAGTGTTAAATAACACTCATCTTTGATCTTTGTGGAGGAATAAATTACATGAGATGTTCAGCCAAGGATTTTTCTTTCTGTAAAACACTGTGTAAGATATAGTATCAGGTTGTCAGGAAACACAGTGTAAATATACTTGTGTTGTTCCCCTAAGTTTAGTATTTCATGAGTATTTTTCTTTTTGACTGTGAGGCTTTTGGGTTAACTTGGGTGGATTTACCCCAGTTTTAACACCTGACATTTTAATCTGCTGAAAGTCAGTAGGCTGAGCAATAGTGAAGACTCCATGGCTTTTTTCATGATGAGGAAATCTTTCCTAACACAGTGTTATTTTGCCCAGAGTATGAGATTCTTTGGCTTTTTGCAAACTCATAGTTATTATTCTTTCTCCTGACACAGTCAGAACTCGGAAGAACTTGTTTGGTTTTGTGCAGTTTGTGACACTGCTGAAGTGAGGAATGGGGGGTATTCTGCACTGACAATGACACATTTATCTCATCAAAGGACAGGAGCCATTATCTAAGAGTCATTTAGTCATCTTCCTGGGCCGAAGTAGCATAAACAATCTTGTTTCATTTGAAAACAGCTTGAACTTGCCGCCTTTCACCAAAGAGGGAGAAGTGCAGCACTTTGTTTTGATAGCTTGCAGCTGAACCTTCTTGCCCTTTTAAAGGCTACTCTGTCTACTGAACTTACAGGTAATAATTCTCACTTACATAATTACAGATAATTATTCATGCAAATGTCAGAAGAATTAGTGGTCCTGGGAAGTCAGTATATAATGAATCCAGGTCAATGAAATAAATTTGGGGATGGTATGTGAAGAGCTGATTATCACTAGGACTTGGAGAGAACTACTGGTGGTGTGGGGGACATTTTAGTAGTCATGTTAGTAGTAAAGAAAAACAAGGTACTGGTGTTAATATATACAGCAGTGGTGTTAATGCTGGCCATGAAATTGAACAGATTTATTGCGTTTTTTCATTACAATATTAAAGTTAGAAGCAGACTATAAGATAGTACCCATGCAAAGGAGTAGCTAGGCAACAAAACCTTTCTGCTGAAATAAAAATCTAGTTTTGCCCTCTTGTTTGGCCTTTAAAAATACATCTCTTCTTGTGATTATTCCCTTTCATCTTTAATATGATTTTATGGCCCAAAGACTGAAAGATCAGTAGGCTGTCCTGAAAGGGGACCATTTTCTTCTGATTATGCTTTTTCCTTTTCACAACATTATTTGTAAGTGATAAAGAAGAAAAGTATTGAATGCTTTTTCTCTAAAGCCGTCTATACTGAACTGTAACAAATGCTACAAAATTATCTCCATGCACTTACCTTTTCAGTAGCAGAAAAATCATCAAAAGAATAGATGAGAGAAGTAGCAGTTCAGTAGGCCTATAATAGACAAAATTCCTTTTCTGGTTAATAGAAATCTTGACAGAGACAAAATTGCTCTTCTCTATCAGTGTGTTACGCCTTGAGTTGTGTGACATCGTTTGGGTCTACACCACAAACAGACTTGAAACGTGGTTTCTTTTTTGGATTTGTGTGAGATTTGAGATACATACATGATTCGTCAACTTCTAGATCCAGAAGTTCCTAGGAAGCACTTTAAAAAAATGTTAGAAAAATCCTAGAACAAGTAATTCCTGGACAGTAACAGAAAATAACAGGACAGATTCTAGTTCTCCAGGAATTCCTGATAAGCACCAGAGAAGAGACCTAGAACAGTCCAGAACAAGCCAGATTCCTAGAAAGTTTCAGTAAAATCTCTAGAAAGGTTCTTGATCCAGGAATTCCTAGAAAGTACTTGAAAATTCCTAGAAAGATCTTAGTTCTGACAGTTCCTGAAAGCACCAAAATGTTTCTGGAAAGATTTCAGAACCAGGAATCCTTGGAAAGTTTCAGGAGAATTCCCAGAAATCTCTATTGAGAAGGAAAAAAAAAACCAACTAAGTTTGAGGAATTCCAAGAAGGTGCAAAAATAAATCCTAGATAGGCCAGTGAGAGATCCAATAAAATCCGTAAAAGTGAGTAGTTTGACTTGAAATGATTTGGAAGGATGCCAAAATAGCAATCACATACAGAGAGATGGAAAGGAAAAGCAGAGTCTTAAGGTTAGTGCCTGCCTCGACCTAGCTATTTGTATCCATATCCCCAAACTCTGCCAGGCCTCTGCCCTCCACAGCCTTGCTGGTGGAAATGTTTCCCTTCTGTCTTGAGTGACAGCCTGACCCGGTGACTTGGGCCCTGACAGCATCCCTGCCGGACTCTGCTCTTGCTTTAGCTCTTCTGAGTGGGAATTTCAGCAACTCCATTTTCTTGTGTTTGCTTTCCAGTTTACTTGGAGCTCACCAACATTGTGGAGCACCATGAGATGTGTCAGTGGAAAGTACCACTTAAATACTGTATAGTTAGCTAAATAGGAGACCTTTTTCAGCAAGAATTCTATTCACTCCTATAAACCTCATGCTTGAGTGGGCCCTGCAGGAAGGATATGATAATGTGAACGTTTATAAATATGTATTCCTTGGGGAACTTAATAATCAAATTTCCATTCCAGTGACTGATGAATGTGCCATAGGGCTTGACCTGACTAAGTGCCTTTAAAGTACTGGCCATGTTGAATAAGCAAATCTTCTGGCATATAGTCCTTCCAGATAGGAGGTTTTCCTTTGTGAATGATTTCCCTGCTTTAAGGCAACACACGTTTAATTCAGTCTTTATTGCAAATATGTCTGGTTAGTTACCAAAGCATTAGGAAAAAAAAATGTGACTGGTAGTAATTAAAACACCCCAGGAAATCTGTACTTTTCTTTATGCTCACTACTTTTGTACATCTTTGGCAGCATCCATTACTTCAGAATTTAAGCATATTTTAAGTGGATAAGTTCTCTGCATGGAGGATAACCAGACTGAAATGACTGTATCTGTATTGGGTAATGACCATTCTATTCTCTATATCTCATATATCTTTAAAATGAAATTTAACCTACTGTGATCTTCAGAATAGTTCTCAAATGTTGTTTTGACTACCAGCCAAATGAGCACCTAATCTGCTCAGTCCATCTGCATTAGGCATTGCTAGAATTGTAATACAAAGTATTTGCTTCATAGGAGCTCCCCTTCAAAGTGCTTGTGCCGTTCCCTGTTTTAGAGAGAGTTTTGGCACTGTTGCTGTGCTGCCTTTCCATGATACTGCTTTTATTCGCTGATCTACCTTAGAAAAGAACTCAAATATGAAGTCGTTCCCTCTTGACCCACTTTCCTTACTTGTTCTTCTTGATAGAAAGAGGTTTCTGCAAGTTATCTCCCAAAGTGCCGAACAGGAACTTTACACAATGCTCCAAATGCTCATTATTATTAGTTACTTACTAAATGTTACTGATAGGCGTTACGACCCTTAATTGCAATGCCTCCTTTCTATAGTTTGCTAAACTACATAGGAAGTTTCTAACTTTTCTGATAGAAATAATATGGGCCTTTATTCTTCTATAACTAGAAAATCACTGAAGTGTATTTCAACTGATTGAGTAAGAAATGATTTCTTCAGTATGTCAGGTTCTCTAGGAGTTTTATTTATCTAATGGGGTGTCATGATTCATCCAGCTGTATAGCTCATATATATGAGCAAATGAAATAACAATTTTGTACGTGCTAGTTTGAATAAAGTTACTTACAGAAATGATTAAATCTGCCTGTGCTTGCTGCAGAGAGCATTGCAAGGGTTTTCTTGAGAGGATATTGTCAAATCACAAAGCAAATCAGTGAGGATATAAAGAGATGAACAGGGATGTGTGGAAATGGAGTTGGAAAGAAAAGGTGCTTAAAAACCTTCTCTTGAGGAGAAAGAGAGCATTTGCATGCCTGGATGATACAAATGCCATCTTTCAATCACATATGTAGTAGTGCAAACCTTATGTGGAGAAAAATGAAATAAAGCAGTCAACTGAGGTATTCTTTGACTTTAGGTTTGAATATTTAATGGTTTGGCTCAGACTGATAACCACGCCGTGCATTCAAAATTTCTATGGAGAAATATCAAATTATTATCAGAATTTGGAGTCTCTGAAGAATAGGCAAGTATGCTCACTATGTCCACAACAGATATTATTAAACTGAATGGATTGTCTCATACGTAAGACTCTGTATCAGAAGAAAATGTAGTTTCTCTGTAGTTTTTCCCCTCCTCACCTCTAAAATAGGCTTTGAAGAGTTGGGCTGAAACAGTTTTGGAATATTGAATGTGCCTCCTTTGTTTCTTTGGTTATTTTTTGTACAGTAAATCTTTGAATCTGTTTTTGCAGGGCATAACTCAGGGAAACTGAATTAGATAATATACTGGTCTTTATGGTACCCAGACTTTTTCTGTGAGCAGCTGGGTAATTATATGCCAATGAACTGTGCTGAAAACAGAATGCATTATCATGCACATTGTAAAAAGGGAAGCCCCAAAATAAGATGTCAGTTTTTGTCACATATATTAGAAGATTGCCTACATTTGCAGGGGTTTGCCATTGTGATAGCTCAAAGTAGTGTTTTCTTGGCATTATATTTTGTCAGTACTGCAGCTAATCTCACCTTTTTGATGATATCTGATTCCATCAGCTCTGCATTATTCCCTTGTTTATAACTACACAGTATTTCTTCTGTGATGGAGAAAAAATGTGACCTAATTTTCCAGAAATAGAACCTGTCTGAGAACAGAATAATAAGGTAGCGAATCTCTATTCACTTTAGGGGGGTTGGCAGAACCTAGGAGCTTTGCACAAGGTTGGGGGCTTCCTTCTAGTGATGCAATTCAGAGTGATCTTGAAAAGGCAACACTGGGCTTAAAGAATCACAATGTACGTGGGACACTGGAGGCACTCACTTGTTATCCCTCCATATTCACACAATCCTTTCTAAAACAGCATTAATAACAAAGAAGTCATAACAGGAGACTGGCGTTTGATCTTTGGGCTGAAATTTTCTAATGGAAGCCTTTAGCCTGAGAGAATGTATCTTGTGCTGAAGCACTAATATATCACTTAGCACTCAAAATAGCACTTCTATATCTGAAGTGCTATGACAGATCAGATATCACTCATGATAAATATTAAGAATTACGATTAAACACAAGGCAAAATCACTACAAGGACAGGAAGGATTTTTTTTGTTGTTCCAAATTCACTTTGTTCTGTCCGTTGTCTCACTTCGCTTTGCAGGACAGCATAGTTCTGGAGTGCTAAAAGTACCTGAGGAGAGCGACCTGGGCAGTGTTACAGAGTTAATTCAACAAACGAATACAAATAAATTCAAATAAAGAATAACAATTTCAAATAGAAGCTCCTTTCATCATAGCATGGCTCAGTTATTTGAACTCAGATGTCAAAATGATTATTGCATAGTCCTTCTAACAGCGTTGTTGTAGGCAGAACCTGATGTCTTCTGGCAGTGACTGTACTGCAGCATGTTTTGATCTGAAGGTTGCATGCAGGATGATCCACAATACTGTGAATCCTGTTTTTCCCTATCTAGTTGTTGTTTCTGTTTCCATGATGAATACATTGGCCCTTCAGGGTGGAGGATGCAGCTAGATTCGGTGAAGAGGTAGCACCTCTAGAGTTGTTGCAAAGATGATGTAGAGAAGTTCCATTTGCACAGTGTAGAGTAAGAAGGTGCTTCTGCAAAGTGCGCTAAAAAGGAAATGTCTTGGACAGGTCTAGTGACAGCCCCTTGCTAGGTAAGGCTGTCAGGTAAGTCTATTTAAAAAATTAAAGCTGCACATTCTTTTCCCTTACCAGAAGGAGGCAGTTGTTTTCCTCATCTGAATTTGATCTTCATCTACAAACTTAATTAATAGACTTTTTCATTTTCATATTTACTTGCTACATCTTTAACAAATCTAAAATTACCATCTTGATTTTGAACATACTTGTTTTTTATATATACGTTTTTAGTGAAACTAGTTCTGAAAAGCATGAATTCAGAATGTAATTGCATAATAGCACATCATGTATGTCTGCTTTATACTAGGAAATGCAATATCTAACCAGTGATATTAAAGCCATCAGAGGTGAAACGCTATAAGCAATAGTAAGAGAATTATGAATGTGTTTCCTGGTGTAGATGGGGTCTTAGCACTGCTAAGCTTGGTGGATTCCAACCATTAGCAGGAGTAGGTCATGCACAATTGCTTGAGAGACTGACAGTCTGTATTGATCCATTTATCTTTTAAGTGTAGGGAAAGTGCTTTTGTGCAGCTGTGCCAGAATCCA
>JAVCKT010096731.1:0-12632 GCA_032273925.1 Rhynchotus rufescens | reverse complement strand
TTCAAATGCTTCAGAAAACAGCTGCCTATTGCATCAATAATTCTACTTGAGACATTTCAATAAACAGTATCAGGAAATCAGGAAGTATACAGACTAAATATTTAAGGATATCTCTGTAAATGCAAACTTATAGGCCTTGGTCACCATTTCATTCTTCTGTTCTTCATGAAGGGTTGACTTCAGCATAACCGATGTCATTGCTCTGTGAGCCATTACACTCACACAAATGCATATGGAAAAGGCCCTATATTCTGGCAAGATCAACACACCTACACACTTGGAAAGTTCTCCTTTCTGAGACTCTTTGCAAGACACAGACTGTAATCACAAGGATTTATCTGCAAAGTCCCGATACTTCCCGATGCTTTGAAACATATGCAACTGCATGACCACTCCTGCCAAATAAACTCCCAAGAGTACTACTATACAATAAAAGGTAAAAATATACCTTACATATCCACAAGTAGATACATTGAATGAATTTCATTTGTCAAGTTTATACACTAGCTTTCATCCCAATGAATTTATGATGCCTTTTAATTGGTACATATATACAGATAAATGAGCTTACTTTGCATTCCGGATACTAAATAGAACATTACTCAGCACTCTGTCATTTCAGACTTTATTCCTAAAGAGAAAAAGAACGCAGGATTCCTAATCTACTTAGCTAGCACTTTGCAACATTTACTTGTGATATGTCATAACACATATATTAATGTGAGAAAACTGTACACTCTAGATGAAGTTTTAAATAGAATATGGGTGCCGAGAAGAGGTAAAAGGTAGTCCCAGTGTTTTTATTACAAGATTAATGTGGTAAACTTAGAAAAAAAATCTAGCTAGCTAAAACAAACAATCAGAAATCTTTGAAAACTCACCAGATTAAACCACCTTGACTGGATAAATCTGTACACACAATTCATACGTACACTTTCATAGTCATCATACCACGGGCAACTGGGCATAGTTTTGATATGCAGTTATTAACTGAGTTCATTAAGATGTTTCCCTTTCAGTTGTATGCTTTTATTTTATGCTAAAATGGCCAATTAGAGCATGCTATTTGACACCTACAACAGCAGTGCTTCTGTGAAAAACACAAACCACCATGAAGCGTCAAAAAATACAAAAAATGAAAAACCAAATACATCACAGGAACATGTAAGACTTGCTTGGGTTGAGAAATTTTACTTTACAAGCCACATGGGAGAGGAGTATAATGTTACCAACACGGCTGGTTAGACAGCTGCATTGCTGACGGAACTGGACAAGGATAATCTATGCTGTTCTATGACAGCCTGCTCCCCTCCCCAACAATTAGCATTGAAGATCACAGCTTAATTTCTTCTTAACAACAGGTTTCTTGGAATATGAATATTTATGCAAAATATTAAGAGATCCCTTTGAATTTCCTCTCTGTTGTGGCAGAAATCACAAGGGAATCATAAATAATGCATTCTAGCCACCCACTGTAAGTGCAGCTATAACCTAAGGCTCTATATGTCCTCGTCTACTAGGGCCATAAATAACTGATCACAGTGCACCAAGGAGGGTGGGTGGCTGTTTTCAGTTATAAGCAGGATATGTGTTCAAAGGACAGATTACAGATAATTATGTGTGCATTTATCTGTATTAATTATTCATTAATAATTATTCATTTTTATGTCCCCTGTTAGCTCAGCTGGCAAAGCAGCACTGTTTTGAGGAGAGCCTCATTGCGAGTTAGCTGTCAACTAGATTACATTACATATTTTAAGTAAGTTTCATTATGTATTTGTTTCCAAACCTAAATCAAAGTCTGTTCTACCCTAACAGAATTTCAACCTTACCTTATAAAATGCACCAAGTTGAAATAGAAATACACTAAGTTTATGTATGTTTCTAAATTTATTAAAAATAAAATGAAAAATCAATATACATGTACGTGCATAGTAAAAACTAGCCAGCTAAATAATTCACTTATGGAAATATCAAAAAAAAAGAAAAAAAAAAAGAAAAAAGCTGTCATTTTTAACATTCCAGTAGTTCATGTACAGTATAACAGCAGAATAGCCCAGGAAAATCTTGACCAAAGATTTGGAAAAGATCAAATTATATATGTTTATGACCAAAATGCACCAAGAAGTTGTTACAAAAGACAAGGTACATTTTCACTACCGTTTGACAAGATGATAACAATAGTCCAAAATAACTTCACTCCAGGAACTGGGTTTCTTTTCAGGTATCAGTGAAAAGGAACAAGAATAAATGAAGTGGTAGCTACCTGAAGTGGCAGCTACTTTTAGAAGGTGTTGGCTTTTTTTCTTTATGGAAAGGAGAAGCTTTCTTGAAGCTTTCCCTACTAGCAATGAATACAGAAAGGAGAACTCCTTCCTATCAATCCCCAGCTCCAAGGCTGCCTGACAACCTGACAGCAGCGACAAATATCACCTGCAAGCACTTTCCTCATGGATATTCGGGATAATTCTGCACAAAGGGGAGGTGATGCAACAAATCACAAGCCAACGCACTGCTCCATCCCAACTTGTTGAGAGAACACAGGTGTAAAAGAGTCTCCATGCAAGGGCAGCATGAATATAAAAATAGATATATTAAAAATACAAAAGATCTCTTCGCTGAAAATCAAGTGACTCCATACCGTTAATACTCATTTTTTTTTTTTTTTAAGAATTGCAAAAAGAGATGGCATTTGCAATGTTTCCTTCATTACTACACACTGGTATAGGTGATTTCAAGAATTTAATAAATTTGCAAATGCTTGAACTTTTTATCTACTATATTTAAACAGGAATTGATTTTACTCCTATTTGAAATGGCAGATGCTTAAAAATAGTTGTACTTACAAAATTAAAATTGCTTAGTGCTTTTTCTAATTTTTTTTCTTAATAAAGAACATGTACTTGTGCAATAAGTTCTGTTTACCTACCCATGTTGCCAGATATTTTGAATCCTTTCACATCTGGTGTTTCTCTTAGTTCTTCTCCTCCTCCTTTTTCTTCCAGACCAGGATATTTCTTGTTTTTCTTGTTTGAAGTCAAGAACCTTTAAAATACTCTCTACCACCAAACAAAAAAAGAGAGAAAAAATATCCAGAACAAATTAAGAGAGTCCCTGAGTTATTTACATTTTAAAGTTCTGAAAACAATTGGGGAAAGGAATGGACTATCAATACTTTTGAACTCAGTTGGCTCGGCAGCCAAATTTGCTTGAAATTCCCTTCTATTAGCTAACTTCCCCCAGCCCTTAAAAGCAAAGAAAGCAGAGGAGTAAACACAAGTGGAAGCATAGCAGGCAACTACCAACGTGAAGGGCAGCATGCAACACCTCAGGAAACCTCACTAGCTTTTTGGAGGTCACTTCAACCCCAGTGAATCTCCACTAGTGAGCCAGAAAGGCAGTTATAATTAGTATTTCCAAGGGCTGATGAATTTACCTGGTGGGCAGTACCCATCAATGCCTCCACTCCAACACGTATGGGAGAAGTGCTGAGAAGGAACGTCCCATGTCTGCCATGGAAAAAGATTTGGGTAGAATTCATAGATGTCCTGTGCTCACCTCTACACCAAATAAGCATCACGAGAAAAAGGGCAGCTGTGGCAATGTGTCATGAAGTGACAGTCTACTCTGCAGATTCAAAAAGGTATTAACTTTCTACTAAAGTGAATTCAGTGAGATGAGCTATATTGTTTGAAATAAGGTCTATAAAAAGTGCTAGCCAGGAAAGCAGGAGAAAACCCTGTTTCAGTAGCAGGGCTGAGAGAAGGGACTAAAATGCAGTCCAGAGAAGACTTGCGTGCATTGGGATCCAAGACACTGCTCTACTCTAAAATGTAGAGACAGGCCTGCATGAAAGGAAAGGAAATGAGGAGTCACAGGGGCTCACTGGATATTAAAAACATATGGAACTAGCACGTTGTGACTGCTTGGCCTGCCTAGTAAGGCAGCTACAGCAGGCTTTGTGCTTACCTGAGATCTGCCAAGGGGTCAGTCAGTGTATGAGCTTCTCTGCAAGGACTCTGCAAACCCACAAGTGCTCTCACTGCAAACTTCCACAGAAGAACCACTTCCATTGCTGCTTCTAAAAGAGCAAACAGTTTATCACCAGATAATACGCTACTTCTCACGATCTAACATAACAGAGAGGTTTTCCTACTAAGTGGCAATGAAGCACGAAACAGTAAGATTTGAATCCTGTTTCAGGTGAAAATGTTGGTGCAATCTTAACCAAGAAGCTGATAATAAAGCTTTTTATAAAGAAGACTAAAAACCAAAATTGCTTGTTTCTATAATATATACATATACTGAAAGTTATTTTGACTGAAAAGAAAACATTCAAACATTCAAAGCATCCACACCTCCTGATAGATGCTAGAGTTTAAAAAAACGTTAAAATCATTGAAATCACCTTTCATAAAATAACTAAACAGGACAATAGCATTGTCTTCCAAGCAGAATAATGTACTTCTACAAGGAAACCATTTAGCACAGTGTTTGATTATCTTATCACTAGTTAGCTTGCAGAAAGATTATACTATACATAAAACAAACTGATCTAGTTGTTAGTATAATCTAGAGTATAACTGCACAGAGAAACTAAGGGTAAGAAAATTACACTTATTTTTTTCAGTGAAATTCAGTGAAATTTCAGTAAAATTACTTGAAATTCCCTGAGCTCCAGAAAACACAACTGTAAATTAAAAATGGTTATACAAGCTTTCTCTTACTAATTTCAAAAATTACGGCTTTATGCCACTAAGAAAAATTACATCATTATGTCACTAAGAAGGCTATTTATATCCCTGTATCACATCATGGACACGTACATCCTCCCCATCACTAGCAATGCACATTTAAGATAAAGAAAGCACAGCTTCAATTACAGTCAAATTAATTCATGATCAAGCTTCACATTTTGTTTCCACCAATTCTGTACTCATTATTTGCCAATAGTCTCATATAGAGGACAATACATGTAAGAATGAAGCAAAGGAAATCAAGAAGCAAAGAAATGAAAAAATAATGAAACAATATAGAAAATCTTGTCTCGTAACTCTAAGATGCAGAATTGTCACTGTTTGATACAGTGACTTTATTAAGCCTATTATTGTTAAGTGCCCACAAGAGGAGAGCGCAGCAGAAGATGGTTTCTGTCGATGCTGTTTTTCCTCAGTGACTGCCTGCAGCTCCTAGGGACACAGCTGCTGAAACATTTCCTCAATTTAGCACGCATACCAGTTCTACAGATGTAACCCCATTCTCACAGTGACCTTCACGGTCACGGTTATCATGAGCAAGAACAAGCTCCAGAGGCCTTTTCCAAATTGTTATAAGCCAGAGCAGCAAAAACTTGGAGGGGGAAGTTACCACATTTTAAAATGCTGCACAGATTTTTTCTGAATTATTTAATTTACATTTGGAATAGAAAACAGCTGAACTGAAAGTAATGAACCAAGTTCATTTTGATAAGATTAGAGATTTAACCGAATCTGCTTAAAGCTCCCGAGCACAAAAGGGTACGCTGAGCTGCATTCCCAAAGCACGGCTGAAGCTTGAGGGCCATGAGCATCCCACGGGAAGGGCCCAAACGTGCCAGGACTGCGTGTACCAAGGGCTCAAAGAGCTACAACTTACAAGGATTCAGAGGCTTTGGGTCCAAAACTGCACTCCCCAAGTGCCCGTTCTGCGGCTACCCTGGGAACCCACGAGGTTATTACCACCAGTGATCACCGCACGCGTGACGTGCAAGGGGTGCTCGTGGGGCCACCTCAGCCCCGCGGGACCCCCAGAGCAAGGCGCTGCCCTTGGCCCAGGCCCAGCCGCCTTCCTCGCCTCCGGGCTCCTCACTAAAGGGAGTTTCAGGGCACTGCAACCAACAAATAGGGTATCCCCACTCACCTTCACATGTGGCAAGAATGAACAACTCGCTGAAATAATTAACATGGATTTATTTTAAACAAGTAACCTATTTGGATCTGGTAGTATTGTATGGTAACAGGCTCTGACTCTCACTGTGCACCAGCAGGAGGGCCTACCTCTGCATTCCCATCTGTGGATATCCTAATTCCAGCCACTCGTGGCTCCCCTGCCAGGGACTTGCCCGCTCCCACGGGGGAGGAGGGCACAGCCCTTTGCCAGCCCTGCTCCTTGGCACAGCGGGGAGGTCAGTCCGGGCAGAAGGCAGCCAGGTCTCCCTGCCAAGCTCAGGGGCTGACACAGCAAACAGCAGATCTGCTTCTGCACATTTCCAGCCCTCTTCCTGCTCCCAGCTGGAGGTTTTTACCTCCTCAGTCATGCAAATACTGAATCATTTGCTTACGCAGCCAGGTTTTAAGAGTGGAGGAACAATAATATTTGTTCTCTGGTTTTGTTCTCCCGAGTTCATTGTGCCTACATAGCAGAACTGAATCCAACACAAAGTATGACTCCAATGCAAAGCTCTTTTGTACGACTGCAGTGATACAGCACAAGTTTTCTTATGATACCCTTTCATACCCCCTTTTATTCTACTTTTCAGTTCTTCATTCTTTTATTAAAAATTTAACCACCAACTCAAATATAACTTAATGACCAGCTAATAGATGTAAACAAAGTATGACCAGTTTCTCCTTTTTACAAAATAACTTCAATATAGTTTTACATTGCTTCATTTAGTTATCGATCTCAAGTCTCACATTCAAAAGGTGCAATCATTTGCCACATTGCAAAACAGGCAAGATATTTAAAGTTGCAAATAACATAAATCTATTTACAAATTCAGAGAGAAATCTTTTAGTGGCTCCAATGCTAGCTGAAAACATGTACCACCTGTAGTCTGCAGTTTAGAAAAGTTTTTCTTCCTTAGACTTAGTAACGCACATTAAAATTAATCACCATCAATGAAATGCAAGCTAATGTTCAAAATGAAATTCCGATGTGGTTATTTCGAATTCAGAATACTCCTATTGAGAAGATTTCAACTATATACATATACAAATATTTGGGATAGGAATTAGGACTTTCCAATTGGCTTAGAGAAACAGTCTACAGAACAATGTGCCTCTGTAACTAAAATATCGCTGTAGTTTTTGTTTATAATGTGGCAAAAGAAATAAGCTAATACCTGTAATAATAAGCTAAATAAATTTAATACAAATTTGTTCTCATTGTGTAAAACAAACAAGCGCCTAGCGTGCTGGGCAGTGCTAGTGTAGAAGAGCCCTTTCCCACTGTAGGATGAACTTAGCCAGATGGCCATAAAGAAGGAGCCTGAGGAGGTGGCATCTGCACCAGCAATGACATCTCTGGTACGTCCTCATGTTTATCTTGAAGTGCAACATGTTTACGCAGCAACTTCCTCTTAGAAATCCTGCAATAGTCCTAAAGACCAAAACACTGACAGACCTCCTCATGGACAGGAAGATGGCACAGCACGTGTGCCCCAACCCCAGGTCTCTCCAATGCTGCATCATTGCAGGATTCACAGCTTGAGAGGGGACATAAGATTTTATAACTTGCTATAGTCTCTTATGGGATATTTAAATAATAATAATAATAATTTTGAGAGTTTTTCTGCCAAAAAGCAGTGGCACCTCCTTGTGCCAAGCAGTGAGTAGAATTTGAGCCCATATGAAGAATCAGCCAAATCCCCCAAAAAGGTACCTTGTCGGGATTTTTGTTGTTGTTGTTGTTTTTTAATTAGGGGTCTGAATCCTCAAGCTTGTTGAAATCCACCTGGGAAGGGGAATGCGAGGCCTGCTCCTGTGGGCATTCTCTGATCCCTGTCAGGTATTACCAGGCCCATCTGTTGGGCTAGTTACATCTTCATCCTAACATTTCAGCACCAATCTGAAATGCACATATTCTCAAGAAAGTGCAATTTCAAATATATGTATTTTTAAAAAACAAATCTGTATTTTTCAGATAAGATTTTACTTGGGCAACTTTAAATCCCTAGTTTGAAGGAGGCTCCCTTCTTTTCCCCTGTAAAAGGCATCTTTCCAGTGAAGTACAGGCAAGAGTGGATCTTTGCCGACTTCTTTAAAATGTCTTCAAAGAATAATTTCTGAATGGAGTTTAATTGTCATCCAATATTCTGTTTTATTGAGATGATCTTAGCCTGTGTTCTTATTCAAAAATTCATTTCAGCACCAGCTGTTGAAATCACTGCCTTCATTTCAGTTGGGTTCAATCTAAATTGTGAGGCTTCTGCATAGGTTCTGAGGAAAATTTTGAAAGCAACTTTCACATTTCTAGCAGTAACCATATCAAACTTTTTTTTTCCCCATCTGGAAGGGAAAAAGTTGGATTCAAGCAAGTTGTTTTGATAAACTCCTTTATTGGAACAGAACTTACCACAGGCTGTATTTCACCGTCCTTGGGAAGGATGATTTTTTTCCTTCCCAAGAAAGTCAAGGCCAATTAATCTGTTATACTGCTAGCATGACTGCTAGCAGACAATTTTGCCACTAAGGATTTGTACATCTGCAGGACTTGGAATTATTCTTAAAAAAACTTCTGTGTTCTGAGTAAAGATGTTTTTTTCTTTTTTTTTCCAAAGTATGCTGCCACCACACGCAGATACTGGACACGAGAGAGATAAGAGGAAAAAAAAGGATCTTTCTAAAACTTACACTTTTCCCTTTGGCTCCACAGTGAGATTTGCAAGCCCACCTGAATCTGAAGTAGATTTAATAAACACGTGAGAAAAAGGAAAAGTCCCTAAAGCAACTAAGTTTGGTTTATGACACCATTGAACTACTAAATAGCTCTGAACTACTTAACAATAAATGAAACAGCAGCTATGTAATATCCTACATGGATAATCACTATAATCCAGGATCACTATATAAAGAGAAAATCAAGTTCAAAAAACATCAGTTTCAAAGTCTATCAGTTCCTCATAAATCATGCATACCCAAGAGTTGAATAATCTTTGCATAAAGAAACTAGGAAGTACCTCAAAACAAACAAAATATAACAAGAAAGTATGAATTTACTTCCTATTATCTACAAGAAATCAAAAGCATTTTGATCTCTAAATTGTTAAGATTTTCTTGTTAAAAATAATATTATTCGGCTTTTCACAGGGAAAGTATACTTCTTACATGTTTTGGCAGGCGTTATTGCTGTCCATGGCAGAATTTATTACAATGACTGGATTACATGTAGGGGCAGAGTTTCTCACCTCCGTTATGCCTAATGACCACCTTTTGACACCCTTGAACATGAAAGCATTTCCCAAGGAAGCTGCATTAAGCCACTGACCAGATCTCCTTAACGAGAAAGAAGAATCAAGCACAATGGTATAAAGAAAGAACTATAGCTCAGAAGCAAAGCTTTCTTTTTAAATCCGGTTTCATTCTAGTCTTTAAAGATTACAATAGTAGGTTTCACAGCTAAATTGGTTCAGAATTTTGTGAGCTCAGACCTGGTGAAGTTTGGTAACACGCTATTAAACATCCATGAAAGTAAATCTCATTTGTAGTATGAAGTCAATTTTATCCTACATAGCAAACATTCTTTCTTGTTACTGGAGGGGCTAATATATTACACATTATATTTTAGCATAAAACTTAAATATTTAAGAGATGTAGCTCAGGCCTGCAAACAACAGATGTATTAGATGTAACAGATGTAACAAGCACTTTAATACCTGTTGTATTGACAGTCCTTGTCTTTCAACACTTAGAAAGGTACTCAACACTAGAATGTTGACATATACTAAGCTCAGAATATTTTATGTGAACAGAAAATAATCACAAATATCTCCAAGTATATGCAACTATATTCTATCAGCTTATATGAAAGTATAAGACTTGAGATAGACCACTTTGTACAGCAAAATGAATCTACTTTTCCACATAAGTGCAATACTGTGTCAGCTGGCCAAAGCCTCCCTCCATCACTGGCTAACGTAACATTTCAATTTTCCTTTGGAAAAAAACAATTTTGGTCTCTCAACACTCCATGTGTTCCAAAACAGCTGGACTAGAAACACGGTTCATACTTCAACTGTATTCCAATACAGAAACAGTAGGTCAGCTCATCACATCCCATCTTATTTGCCACGTGAAACAACAAGAAGTGCAAATCACAGTGCCCTTTAGTGACACCGATCATGAAATTTTATACTTCTAACCTAAGACAGTAATACCACAACAGGACTTAAAAAGAACAAACAATTATATATGGTATTAAATATAGCCATTTCAAATCCATAACGTTTTTAATAAGAGATTATTCTAACTAACCCCCTCTATAGAAAATATATGTATCCATTTTCATAATAAAATATATGTACATGTGTGAATATGTATATAAAAATATGTGTGAGTGTATACATATGCATGCAGAAAATAAGTCTCCAAGTATCTTCTGATCAGCTTCTTAATTCAATCATAGCAACAAAAAGGAACTAGAATTTTACTCCTTGCAGAAGATGACACTATGACTTTCTTGTCTTTTGTTAAATATCTACAAAGCTTTAATTTCATATTTAAAAAAATCTGAAAATGTGATAGATATGCTAATGGCCCTTTGAAACTTCAGAGCCACAAACATGTTTTCTACTCTCAGTTAAAAGTATTTACAACTCTAAAGACCTGAATAAAGTCAGTTCAAAGATCCAGCATGGACTGCATTTATGCTTGCAGATAAACAACTCCATGTACTGAAAACAATCTTTATCACACATGTTTCAGGGACACACGATAAACAATTTGAGCTCAGGATTTTCTTTGGAAATTTTTTTTTGCCTTTTTTTTTTTTTTTGAATGAGGAAGGAGTTCATGGAGTGGGAATTATTTTTTATTATTATTCAAGTTCAGATCAATCTTTCTGTCTCCTAAACAGAGCAGGAGTCAGTGCTACTTAAGAACACTAGCGTTATAATCAACCCACCTTAACAACATACAACTGAATTATGCTGTAGTTTTATCACGCACAACACATGTACACACAAATAAATTTAAGCATGACAATGGCACATACATCATAAACTAGAAAACCAGTTCAAATACATTTGTTTCTAAACCATTCTCATTCACTCCCTCCCACACAAAAAGGGACCTTGAGAAATTTGGTTTGGGCTGTAAAGCAAAAGCAACCAAAGCTCTCCATATTTCTGACAGCTCCATTTCTAGGCTTTCAGAAATGACAATTATAAAACTTTACTGAGTAGTTTAGTCCATTGCTTTGTTATTTTTGCAATTAGAACATTTTTCCTAACGTGTAGCCTAAACCTTCTGGGTGCAGTTCGGGTTAATTACATGTTTTACCAGACACTGCCCATACAGGGAATGGGAATCATTTTCTCCACAGTTCCTTCCTTACGTTTGAGAACTTACTATGTTTTTAACCACTCTGAGCATCCATTTGCTGATTTATTTATTTTTATTATTTAAAAAAAGCAATTGCAGTTCATTTATTTCTAACTAGCAGACTAAGTTTGCTAGATCTCTGATTATGCTCACTTGAGGATATCAGGAGGGTTGGGAAGAAAAAATTTACAATCTTCTTGAAGCTCAGGCACAGTAATTCAGTTATAGCTTAACAGTGCTGAGTAGTTTTGAAAACTTATGGCTATAGCCCTGTTCATTCATCCTGTAACCAGACTTGTAAAATATGCCTTCTCTCATTCAGTTTATTCCTCTAACGAGGTTGTTATTAGGTGGATACATGAGTAGACCTGTTCTTATTTATTACTCAAATCACTAGCACTGTCAACTGAATAATTTCTTTCAAATTTTCAGTGTTTTATGATTGCTATTCTCAACATCATGAACTGATTTTAGATACCTGTTCATTTGTTCCATGCTTTCCTATTTTGTTACTTCACTGACTTCCTGATTAGACTGTTCAGTCCACAAAATAAAAAGAAGATTAAAGTAAAACAGAAACCCATACAAAATTGTATGCTATACAAAAGCTGACCTATGTTCTGTAGGATCCAAACATCTTATCTCACAACAATGAGTGCTTCATTTCTGAGCCATCTCTCCTCCATTTTTCCCCATCCCAGATGACAGAAGTATTATTCTGGCATTATTATAATCCAGCACATTTCCGAGTTCATTGAAATTAGCTGTAATCTCTCTGATGGATCTCATGAAAAAAGAGCAGTTGATTATGTGCCCCCTCACAGACCAGCAGCTGCAGAAGCCCACCTACCCACTCAGTCTCAGCACCAGAAAGCCTCCCCTATCATCCCACTCCTTTTCCAGGATGCCCTCCTATTCTTATCAATACACCCTACTAATAAGGACCAGCTGGGGTCTCTGGCTAGCTGGACATCTCTTCTACGGCTTTGTCTTTCCTACTAGTTGCTTTAACATGACCTTGTCTCATACATGAGCAGAGAGATCAACCCATCTCATCTGGTCCATTCAAGCTCGCAGGAAGACAGCTAACAAACCAAAACCAACCAAGCACTTAACTTTGGTGTGTAGGAAATACCCTATCCACAAATGCAGAGACTATAATAAGAGGCTGTGAGATCAGGCTGGATCTCCTGTCTGAATATTTCCGTATGCATTTTATATTCTCCCTACTGAGACTCTACACAGAGGTGCAGTTATTACAACCTTGGGTGGAAACAACCATCTCTGAGCCATTAGTCTCAAACGCCATTAGCCTACTTCATCTATACAGCT
>JAVCKT010096730.1:0-12636 GCA_032273925.1 Rhynchotus rufescens | reverse complement strand
GGGGTTTTGTTGGTTTTCCGTGCTTTTTTTTTTTTTTAACCCCCCCCCCCCCCCCCTTTTTTTTTCCTTTCTTTCTCGTGGAGTGTTTTCAGGGTAGGTGACCTGAATTTTGATGGCGAGGGAAGCAGGAATTGCTGAATGTTCTCGTGGTGTTGGGGCCGAGGAGAAAAGTTAGCAAATTCTGCTTCTAGGGACCCCGAGGTCACAGGGAACATAAACGTGGGGCTCTTATTTTCCCTTTTGGAAGTTGCTCTTAAGTGTCTTAAATGGTGGCTCTTTTATTCTCTCCTATGGGATGCTTTTTGGGGCCTGAAATCGTGCTAGAAAGGTTCTCTGAAGACTTTCTAGAATAAAATTTCATAGTTATTTCCCTTTTTATTCTTTCTGTTTTTTTCTGCTCTTGAAAGGAGAGAGCATTTTTATGCACAGTCTGGACACATTTTTAACTGGAGTTTTGAATTGTTTGCCTTTAAAGACATAGGGGTGTTTGCTGATTCCCATCCCTGAAACTCCTGACCTTTTGAAAACATTTGAACTTTGCAATCTGAGAAAAAATGATCTTATTCCCCGCCTCTTCTTTACACTGAAAATTATTTTGCAGTTATTTGATGTTTCTTGTGTGGCATTTTGTATGACTTCTCTTCCATATCAACTTTGTTTGCAAAGTTTTTGTTTTGACTGTAGTCTTTTAGGTAAAACACAAATTTTGTGATGAAGTCTTAAGTGTAATAAGATATAAGTGAAGTGTAATAAGATATAAGAATAAGTGGCAAAACCTGACAAAACTTGTGTGCTAAACACCTGTGATTTATCACCAAAATAATCTCAGTTGCTGGTCAATGTACTGTATGTAGACTTCTGGTGGGGACCAGCCGCCAAACCTCTTTGGATGATCTCAAGGAATGGATCAGGCTCCATGCCCTCCAGATACTACCCCGTGGGTACTGCATGCATTAGATCCTTCTGTTGGAAATAAGGAAAAAAAGATATAGCTTGTCTTGCTGAGTCCTGGCTGTTGAAAGAGGGAGGGATTGCTGTTGTTGAAGACATTTTGTAATCATTTGGTTGCTATTAAGGAATAGGAGATGAGAAAGAAAAAACTTCCTCTGTGACCTTTTCCTAAACCACAGGATTTTTGTTTTTCTCATTCTGGTGCATGGTGGGAGGAATTGGAGGAGAAAGTCATTCTTTCTCTTGAATAACTAAGTACTTGCTCCATAGTTTTTAGGGTTTCTGCTAGCTTCTCTATTTCAAGTGGCTGACAGAAGCAGCAGAAGTGATAGAAATGTTCTCAAACTTGGGGGTGCTACGTCAGTCTTATATTTGGCCTTCATATATAATATTATTCTCCTGGTCATCTTAATGACAGAAAAGGAAAATGTAAATTTGGAGCATGACTATATGGATTGTACCCAGAGAGATTAAAGGTTTCCAAAGAGGTGTACAGTTAAACATTACTTATTTTCTTACCTCTAGCTAGCATTGCCTTGGATGCATGTGGAGGGCCTGCTGTGTGTCCTTCTGCAACAGGACTGAGTTCTTACAATGCTATGATAAACCATGCTTTTTAAAACACATCGTGAGTTTTACGTTGCTGGTGGTACAGAAATGAGTCAACTAAGTAAAAATTACTCAGCGTGGCAGTGAATGGAAATGAAGGAACGATTTGTGCCTCATAATTGTCTTAATGGATTTCAGACTCGGAGCACAGTCCTGCTTCGTGTGTACGGTGTGGTGGTGCCCACAGCCTCCTGGCGTGCGGTGGTGCTGGGGGCTTGTGGCCTGCATGGCACCAGAAGCAGCAAACGCCTCTGAACAGGCTTCACGTAACTCTGTATGAATTGGGTCATTCCAGTACTGGAACAGGATTTCGGGAATAAATTACAACCATATGAGGATGCAGCGTTTTGATTGTTTAGCCGCGGAATCAGGTTTTTGAAATAAGTCACTATTTAAAGCAACAACAAAACCTACCTCCCTTCCTAGAAGTGGAGGCCAGGCATCTGAGGAAAGGACTATGTCCACAGCTAACTTTTGATTCTTGTAATTAGCATCCAGACTCTAATACAAGATGTGAATTCTGCTGCTAACTTAGAGCAGTTTTTCAAACAGCAGGACATAAGTATAGGGCCAAACTGAACAAATGTCATCCTACTTGTACTGTTTCAATGTAGATCAACTCTAGTATATCTGTACTGGAATGTTATTTTGTCCCGTCTGTCCTAGAGAACATAGTGCAGAGATGCTTTTTGCTTAGGTCCAGCTGCACTGATCGGCTGTTCTAGCTCTAGCTGAACCTTGGAGGATAAGATTGAGCCAGGCTCTATTTCTGGAGCAAATCACACAGTTGTCTCCCTCGTTTCAAGCCCGTTTTGCGTTGTGAATCGGAGCACCCGGAGGCATCAGAGCACAGACGAGGTTTCTTTTGGGCTATAGTACATTGGTAGATGCGTTCCACACAGTTACGGCTGCTTGGTTTGTGGGAGCAGAGTAGAGCTAGCCTGAAGTAAGAGTGAAACACTTGCAGTGGGGAAATTGCACCTTCGGTTTCCACTCTTGCACTCTATAAATGTGCTGCCATGGGTTAGAGGTACTTGAGGAGGTCGATAAACATACTTGTGAGGAACAGAAGTACATAATGCTGCAGCTTTCTTCCTGTGGTATTTTGCACTGAAGAAATGGGCCTTTCTCCTAGCAGAGTTACAATTCCCTCACGCTTTTAAGGTTTGTCCTGTGCTGTAGTTCTGTAGTAAACACTCCTAGACTGAACTAGGGAAAATAGTATATTTTTGTCATAGTGAACATTGAAAAGTAGGAATATCTCTGTATTACTTTACTACTTAGTAACATATTCCAGAGTTTTCACTAATAATTGAATTTTTAGTGGCACAGTCTTCTGGCAAGTCGCCAGGGTTTTACTCCCGGTTCTTTTCAACAAGAAACTTGAAAGGCTGTTTCAACACTGCTGTCTTGAGGAACAGCGTGTTTTAACTTATGCCTCCCAAATAATACTGAGCAAAATTTGGGCTGCTGTTTTTTTTCCTTTCCAAGACATTCTGGAAGAGTCCATATGAACTGTCACTGCAGCTTGGGGCAGGAATCAGTGTTTATATTTCCGGGGTGGGGGAGGTTGCTGTCATGCGGTATTCCCTGAATGAACTGTCCCATAATGTCATTACCTCAGCCTCGATAAAGCAGACAAGCAGGTAATTGACTCTGTAGAAAGGACTTGTCCCAAGGACAGTATCTCCTCACTGTTCATTGTAAAGCTAATACAGCTTCTGGAAAAGGTTAATTGGTTAGCTCTGTGTCTTGGGCTATAGTTTCTTAATTGCTTCAAGGTAATAGTGCTCTTACAAAGAGGCCTTGTATTTCTTTCCTCTCTCTGTGTGCCAAACAAGGCTTCTGGGCAGCATGCAGGGTTGGAAGGAACTGATCTGAGCTGAAACTTTTGTTTCTGTGTTACTTCTGATTTGTGTTGGGCTGCTGTCTGGGTTCACTTTGTGGATGTCTGTGCCATGATATGAGGTTGGGAAGTATAGGGGATGGTTTCTGTGAGTTAACCATCGTCATCATCCAGGAAGGAATTGGAAGAGCAAGAGGTGAATGGGTTTGTTGGGCTAATATTTCAGGTGTTTACTGAACTCTGTGTACTTTTTGACTTAACACCTTTCAGTGTTTTATTGACACACATGATTATAAACCTGTGTTGGGAAAGCTAGTCATAGATTATGGTGTATTTTGCAGTTATGGGCATGTGTATGTGTGAAAGCTGTTCAGTGCAATTCTGAGTGCAATGTAGACCTTGTTCAAGTCTACATTAAATAAATTACCTTGTTTTAGGGAACTGGGTATTCAAGCTGGTGGAAAGAATGAAGTCTCTCTTTTGAGCCTTTTGCATTAACTTGAACAAAACAAGATATTGAAAATGGCTCAAATGCCCCCAAAGAATAATAGCTTTGTGAATGCAGAGATTAGTGCTAATAAAAGTTGTCTCTTGTGGTCTCATCTGTGAGAGAAAAGAGATTGTAGGAGCTTTTCTGCTTAGAATGGAGATACCCTTTACTGATGTGGAAAGAACTGAAAACTTACCCTAGGAATGACTAAAAAAAAGGAAAAAGAAAAAAGAGCTGTTATCTTTTCCTATCTGTGGAAAAAAGTAAATGTATTGTCATGAAGTAGGTAAAGCTATTGAGTTTACTTTCAGTGGAACAGCAATCCTTCAAATGTGTGTGACCATGTTTGCTATTTTATTTTTATTTTATTCCCACCCCTCTGTGCTCTCAAGAGCCGTATGCTCATGCTTAAGAATGCACTCTTGCTCACTAACCTTCTTCCTCTGCAGCCTCCCTCCTCAAATGTGTCTGTTTTTTGGGGATGTACCTAAAATTTGCTTGAAGAATATTCAGCTGATACTAAGAAATAACTTAGAGAAAGCTAAAGGGAGCTCTTCCCTCCTGATCCTGGAAGGTACCCTGCCTCTTGAAGCAGCATAGGCAGTTGGGAACTCCTATTCTAGTCTAGCCTTTTGCTTTGAGGCTGGCCATATAGAATAGATACCCACATAGGTAATATTTCAAAATCTTGAATGAGAGATTTGACATTCTTTAAAAGTTTACCGTGTGGAGAATCTTTCCCATTTACTGGGTATCCATCAGCATGTAGTACTGAAAACATAAATGTATTTTCTTTAAGTATTGTTATGGTTTTGTGTGTGTGTTTGTGGTATGTTTTTCATCTGTAGATGAAAACTATCTGTCAAGTAAAAATAAAGAAGCTCAGTGCATTGTATGACCTCTGCGCTCCAGAGTCAGGTTCTTCTGGACTCTTCTTAATCTGCCAGCAAAATAAGATTGGTGGGAGCAGGTTGCCTGGGACTGACCAGGCTCCCTCTCCTTGTTCCCAGCTCGCTGAAATCTCATTACCCTCCTCTCCGAAGCCTTTCACGACGCCTTGCTCTTTGGCAGCATTGTGCTCGTGGTGAAATACAGGATGGAAGCCGGGACTGCTGTGCTCGCAGTGGGATAGAGAGGCCTGGTGTGAAAACTTGATAGCTAGGTCTGGAAGCTTCCTGTGCCCTCGCGTGTGTCACCCTTTCCTGTTAATATAACCCTTGGGCTCTGTGCCAGGGAATGGAGAGGCTGTGCAGAGGCGCTGAAACTCAGCTTACATTTAGGAATGATTACTACATACATTGACTTTTTTTTCCCTCTCAACATTGAAAGAAAAATGCATTTAATGTTTAAAAATGCATTTTTAAAACAAAGCTTTTAGATATCTAAACAGCTTTTATTTGGATAAAAGGCATGTTTTTGTGGAGCTTTTTTAAAGTATTGTCATGTTATTAGTTACGTGATAGATTCCTGACTGTTCTATCCTGAGTTGTATTGTTGTTATCTCTTAATATTGTTCAAAAAAAGACATTTGGAGTTACTACTGCATTGACATATATATGTGTGTGTGTGTATATATCTATATCTTTAAAATAAAGCCCATTGTCTGAAGGAATGGTGTTTTAGGTACTTTTATTTTTTTTTTTCCTTCCTTCTTCCCTCTTGTTTCAGAGTCAAGAGTCTCTGTTCAGGGACTTTCTTCTAACATACCATCTGTGCTATCCTGTGGCAAGGAGTTCACCAGCTCAAAAGTGTACTGTGCAAGAAACCACTTTTGTCTTGCATCTGCTTCTGATTTTACTTGATGGTTCTTAATCCTGGTATAGGAAGAGGCAGTACATACTCAGTCCTACTCATCCTGTCACTTACATTTTTAATAGCTCTCCATCATCTCTCCCCTAAATCCTTTCTCCTCCAGGCTGAAGAGTTGCAGTTTATCTTTGCCATTTTATATTCTTGATGGCCCTTGCTGAGCTTAGTTGAGTGTTTTTTTTCAGTTTTGGTCTCTCTCCCCTAGGAAGACAAGGTGTATATCCTATTTTAGTTATACACACTCTAGGCCTTTGTGGTGATGTGATTTTCTTCCTTTCCTTGCAGTTCTTGTTTTGCTTTTTATTTCTACAGAACATTCAGCTGAGGCTGGTTCTCATAACTCCAAGGTCTTAATCCTGAGGGACAGTGGCCCACTCAAAGCCTCTCTTTTTATGTGAGAAATCAGGGTTGTCTGATGCTATTTGCTTTTACATGTGTTTTTGTGCACTATATATCATGTGACATTCCAGTTGCTTGATCTTGAGCGTGTACGATTCTTTTGCACTCCTTCTTACCATCTTCAGGTTGCCACAGAAGTTTAATTTCACTCATACCCCTTTTTCCAAGCTGCTTAGTTGTAAAGCTGAATAATGTATTTCCAATACAGATTCCTACAGAACTCCATGGGTGGTTTCCTTCCACCACAGGCCTTCTTCTAGCGTAAATATTTGTGTGAGAACCCTCCCTCTTATCCTACAGCTATTCTGTTTCCCCGCAAAACTTTGAAAAGTAACCTTTCAAAAGCACTTTGAAAACCAAAAACAATATCAGTGGGATCTCCTTTTCCATGGGCTTTCCCTCTTGAGAGGTCTCAGTTCATAAAGCCCAAGTTCTGTTTACCAAAGCCTCACTGATTCCATTAAGATTTGTGGTACCCTTACCCCTGTGTCCTCTACTTCTGTTCCACATTGTAGTTTTTTCAAGGTGTGTGTCAAAACAATATTTAATACAGACCGCTGGTAAATCTGTATTGGCATATATGTTTTGTGCTTTCCTCAGCCCATGCTTCCCACATCAGTAAAACAAAACTAATAATTAAGTATATATAAGTCTTGGAGCCTAGCACTGTTCTTGGTTTTATCTTAAATTAATAGCCTTGACTTAGGCAGGCATCTCTCCTTATTAAAGTGATAACTTTTTAAAAAACTATTCCTAGATTTTATTCTGGTTTTGGTAGTAAAACTGTTTGTAAGGTCCTACTATAAGCTTGATCAGTTAAGCAATGTAGTGCAAAAAATAATGTAGTTGGTTAACAGTTAGTCTAGGACATCTGGAGTTTGTGAACTGCTTCAAAGAGCAATGTGTTACACAACGCTTCTGGATCGAGTGTTTATATGAATATTTACTGGATAGAGGAAATCTGTTTGGAGACAACTTGGGTCAGGTATTTGGCTATACACATTTCAGTGAAGAGGCAAACTTAGACATGACATGTTTGTAAATAAATTTTGGTGACAGTTTTTTACAGCAATAGACATAAAAATCTGAGAACTTTCAATACCTTAGTCTGGGCGCTACGTTTTCTATTTAGAATAGAGCCTCCTGTACCTTCAAAACTTGCAAAGCTATGGGATGCACAAAACTGTATGCATCCCAAGGGATGCACATAGGGGCATCCTTTCCATGGCCCTGTTTCTACTGTGTTTTGTGAAATGATGCCGACACGTATGTCATAGATTTTTTCTGTCCATAAGAGCACTTGTGCTCCTGAGCTGCCTGGTGGTATCCATGCTCTTTGCTTTAATCAGGTTGACAGAGGTATGTCTGCTTTGTTAGTGATTACTGGTGCTTTTGACATGTGAATTGGGGTGAAACAGCATGCAGTTGCTGCTTTCTATGAGGGCTTTATGTTTCCCCTTTGGAGAATTTCTTGTATGAGAGTGGGTGAAAAAGCCTGCAAGAAGTGTGTGCACCAACATCAAAAGCAAAACTAAGTAAGGGATGGCTGACTTGGAAGCCACAAATTGTGTGTGATTTGAGTTCCTGAGCCGTTGTGTCACGGGTAAATGAACACTGGATCAGGTTGCTCAGGGAGGCTGAGGTCTCAAAACCTGGTTGAGGTCAATTCAGAAGCTCAAGGATGGGCTTGCACCTTTGCTTTTCAGGGCTGTCTAATGTCTGTCCATTTGAAGAATGGGAGGAGAGGTGCAGCATCGTGAAAGGTTTTACCCATCACACGAGAAGTCATTTTGGCCACAGGAATTCTGCGTCTTCCCCATTTATCTCCCTCTAAGCTCCTATGAAAGGGCAGTGTATGAAGTGCTCTTATACTGTAAAGCGGAGCCGTCTCTGCTGTGAGAAGAAACAGAAAACCTTTATCTGCTTTTGACTCTGAACCTCTTTCCCTGGCAGAGCAAGGACTCAAGAGCTAAAATCCAAATGAGGTACCATCCCTTTCCTGTGGCTGCCCAGGGTAAGCCTTTGCAGAGAAATGTATTTGTTCCTGCGTGCTTGGAGTCTGCAGGACATTGCAAGGGCAGAGCGCCAATTCTGCAGCCTGGCAAAGCCATTTGTGGGGAAGAAGGGTCCTCAGGAGAGGAAGGCAAAGGAAGAAAGTCCTGATTTATTCACAACTTGTTCATTAGGAACACATTTGCTCCCACAGTAATTACCCAGTATTCAGATGCTTGCCAGATTTTTTTTTTTTTTTGTGCAACCAGTCTCATCCTAACGTGATAAGTATTTTCTTTGGTACAATCACGTATGTTGTCTCTAAATAAACAGGAAGTCCCTTTTTCCTGAAAGCAGCAGAACTGCAGCACTTCTTTTCTTTACTCAGGGTGATGTTTCAGCAGCAGCTTTCTGCCTCAGTTAGGACTCCTCCTGTTTCTACACCCTGTCTCTTCCCCCAAGTAGCTGCCTGCTCTCGAATTCCACAAGTTATGAGATATATGCATTAATGATGAATTATGACAGAGGAAGTGCCTCAGGACAGCTTCCGATAATTTGAGTAAGTCTAGACTTTAGCTTCAATTTGGGAAGGATTTGACTTTCCCTTTCCGTGTTCCAGTCAGATAACTGTGTACTGTCATTCATCTCTTTAATGCTCTTTTGCTTTTCGGGCTTGATAATTAAATGAGACCATTGCAATCCCAAGACTGAAGATTTCTTTTCCTTTTTCTTTGATACAATTTAGTCGATTGTAATTAGATTTGATTTGGAGTTGTTCATATGCATGTTTAAAATTCTGTGGCTTCTTAACAGCATAAAATATACAAGATAACATTAATTCTCTATTAATCTGGAAGTGCCTGCTGCATAGTGCTGCTGTCCCAAGGTATCACTGCCAGGAACTCCTTAGCTGACTTTTGTGTGTCATGGTTACTTATTCAGAAGGCCTAATTTTTGCGCATGCCACTTACCCCTTTTTTTCCTTCTGTGCTATTTTGAAGACTGTTCCCCAAATGCTCCAACAGGAGCAAGCTGTTACCCAAAGGCCATTCCCAAACCTCACTTCTCTGCTTATAATAAAACACCTTTAGTTTCTAGCGCCCCCCGCCAGCATGGTCAGTTGTATTTGACCTACCAGCTCCTTTTTAGCTTGTGGAATTTTTCCTTTGCTCCTTGATGTCTTCCCTTAAAGGCCTTTTGGAAGCTTTTAGGCACAATCAGGTGAAGGTATTGGCCGATCTCGCAGGGAGGATATAATCCTCTCTTTGAGGTCTATGTGGCCCTGGTCAGGGCTGGGCAGTAGGCGGATTTCAGAAGTAGGGCACTGTGTCACAGCGCCCAGCATGGCACGCACTTCTAAAGACAGGATGAAGCATCTTGTTAAAAGCAGGCTAGCAAAAACACTGAAGGGAGTCATATCCTGTGCAGTTGAGTTTTACAGGATTAAGTAAACCAAGTCCTCTGAGCTCCTTCCAAGTTCTTAGTCACCTTCCATTTCCCCAGGCACATTGCTGAGCTGTTTCTACACTGATTTCAGGTGTTTCTCGAAGCAACATGCTTTAAATAGTTTGAAAATAGCCCCACATTTGTGCCTCAGATGTCCAGGAGGCTGAGTTACCAATTAGCTCACGTAGCTGATCTGATTCAGCATGGTTGAACAGAACATCTGGCTTCCTCTTGCTGCCTTATAGCACAGCCCCACTGACAATATTTGAAATGAGACATGTGCACTTCACATCCAGCACATCTGTCTCCTGTTAGGCTTATCCTGCCTGATTTGTTTGAGGATCACAGGTGACTTTCATAAAAACATAACATTCTGGCTCCTAGTTGTCCAGCGGCTGCTTGGAATCCCCTGAACACTTTTCTCCTTGTTTCTGTAGCAAAATTCTTTAGTTCCCAGTGCATGATCGTGCATTATTTAACATAATTTGCTGCCTCGATTATAAGGCCATCAGCTTTTATGATATGCCAGTTCTGTGTGCTGGTAATGCCTGTTAGCTTTGCATCAAAAACTTCTGATTTAATTTTAAGTGAAAATTAGCTCACTCCTTGTTGTGCTGGATCTATTACTGAAGCAATATTGATCTCCAATAATTTTCATTTTAAGAGAAAAAACATAGCAAATTAGTTTGGTGCAATCTACCATTAGGGAGTCACTGTTTCATTTTAACCCTGTTTTCATTGCTTACTTAATTTTCCTTCCCACTGCACTCAAAAGTCTTGCACAACAGTGGGATGAAATTAAGTGTGCACTTACTTAAATGCTAAACACATCATTTTTGATTATGGAGGTTCACATTTAGTAGCTATTTTTAAGTATATAAGTAATTCCTGCAGAGCAAGAGAACCCTACTCATCACACAAAAACATGAGGCAAGGTTGGAGTTTTATTTTGAAGCCCTATATGAAATGAATCACGTGCAAGGAACTGAATTATTCCTTCTATCTACATGTCTTCCTCTTTGAGGGTGAAGGGAATAATAAAAGAGTCTTCAGAAACTCAATATGATGCCCCAGTTTCAGATAGTTAAAGGTTCAGAGAAGTCACATTAAGCAGCTTCTCATCACACTGTGGTTTTGGGAAGATGCACTTTATAAAATTAAATAGTTCAGAATAAGCTGTTGAATTTGTT
Organism: Rhynchotus rufescens; assembly: GCA_032273925.1. Classification (NCBI taxonomy): domain Eukaryota; kingdom Metazoa; phylum Chordata; class Aves; order Tinamiformes; family Tinamidae; genus Rhynchotus; species Rhynchotus rufescens. The sequence goes on along the minus strand of JAVCKT010096730.1, from coordinate 1,904 downwards.
CTATTCAGTGTTATTGATCCCTGAAAACTTTATTTTTTGTCTGTTTTACTAGTCTGTGGCTAATCAAGCTGTTCTCCCGCGTGCTCTTTCTGCCAGATCAGCCAGGATTGACAATGCAGTCCTGTGCTCACATCTGATCCAGATGAAATCTGAGTTCCTGGTTCATCTGGTGCAAAAAGTGCTGTTCATGGTTCTGGGGCCTCGGATAGTTCAGTGTTTAAGGGCTGAAGCTGCTAAGTATTCATGGGCATTGCATGTTTAGGAATTCAGTTAGATTATCGTTATGTAAGGAGGCACCTTATTCTTACAGGAAATCTGGAGAATAACTCATTTTCCACAATAACCTTTCAAAAACTTGGCAAAGAGCATTATTTCACTATATCACCATTGTTATTTTAGTTAAGTCCAGGTCATCACTTCGTTAAAAGTGAAGAGTTCAGAAATAAGGGTTTTTTTAGGAGGTTGTTTTGGATCGAAATTGTTCACTTCAGATCGTTCACAATCCTTCTATTAAAATGGCATATTTAGCCTGTTTATGTTCACTAACAACATCTAAATGTATTGAGACAAGTTGAGGATTTTTCTCTTCATTCTCCTTCAGTCTGAAAATGACCAAGTCGCCCTATTTTTGTTTAGATGTGAAACAGTTACAGTGACCGCTTCAGAAGCGTAGCAGGCCAGACTGCTTACCTAAATGGATGTGTTTTTTAGAAGCAGCTTTATAATGTTAGCACTGAAAATACTAACAGTTATTGCTCTCTTTCCACCACGTTTTTCTTGGTGTACAAGATTTATTAGAGCAGGGCTAAGTTGGTCTTGGCTGTACAATGTCGAGAGTAAATTTTACAGTTGCGCGTTAGACAAAGACTGGATTCACAAGTGATGTTTGCTCCATGGCATGTGGCAAAGATAATTGATTCCTTTTAGATAGTGTGGAATAATCTGGACAAACTTCTTACGGTTGTAGAGCAAGCAACATCATAAACAGCTGGAAAACACTCTTTATTGCTGTTATTCTGCAATTTGTATTAGACCTAAAGCTGACCTTGTATGCTAACTGCACTGAGGTGAAGTGAGCCCATTTGTCATTCTGTTTGTCATTCTGTTTGTTTTGTTTTTGTCAGATCAGTCAAACATCATCTTTCTTGTTATTTTTACAGAACAAATTCGATTGAAGAATATAAGAAACGTATATGGAAGATGCCTGTGGTATCGCTTGCGACTATTAAAACCACAGCAAAACATAATTCCCACAGTAAAGTATGTTTCATTTCCATGTCTTTTCTCACATGAACAGTTATTACACTTTTATTTTTATAAAAATACATGTTTTTGTAATTGAGGCGGCATATAATACTGACTTTCATGTCATAGACAAAATATTTACAGTCTGTAATGGGGCTTGAAATACAGATGAATGCTGTCTGCAGCTTATGAAATACCTGCTAAATTAAACCAGTGAACCTCAGCACTAATAATTATGTAAACAGTTCATTTATTTCAAAACATGGAAAAGCTTACTCTTTAACTGAAATTAGTGGTGTTAATGATACCCTTTGATTTAAATACCAAAGCATATATATGTAGATCTGTAATAGTAATCAACTGTTGCCCCCAAAATATGTTTCTCTGTTACTTATCGTTCTTATCTTTTTTAATTAAAAAAGCTTTTTTTAATTAAAATTATTCTTCAGAAATAAGAAATGCTACTGCATACCTAGTAAGGACAGATAGTAAAGGAATGTAAAGAATCTTCACTGATATTGGTTTGCCTGGTTAAAAAATAAATGAATTAGGTGTCTGGTCAGCTGTGTCATCTCTGTCAGAGGCTGCAAAACACTCATATGTGATATTGCTTTTTCTTTTTTCTCTAAGATAGATATCAAATGGCTTACTCTGATACA
>JAVCKT010096729.1:0-12637 GCA_032273925.1 Rhynchotus rufescens | reverse complement strand
CCCCAGTAGATACAATGCATAGACTACTATTTAGACTACTATTTAGTTAATCTGGTCTAGATTTTTACCATATATGGCATTTTTCTTGCCTTGCAAGACTGTAATGGAAAGTCCATTTCAACATGAGCCTTCCATGATGTACTGGGCCTACTGTGAAGGTTAGCAGGATGCGCAGTACAAACCTCGTTTCAAAACAGCCAAACCAAAGCACACAGAGCCACTAGCCTGAAAGAGCTGTTCTTTGACTATTTCACTTTATCTGGCCCCTTCCTCACTGGAATTAGGAATAGTATTTTTGCCTTTGGAGAAGCCCAACTATGCATAAGCAGATAACATTCCATCTTTGACACTGAGATGCTATGAACAGAATTACCTAGAAATGCCTCAAAAAATCTTAAACCAATGTAAACTCAACTGAAAAATGACTTGGACAAGCACTGAACCGAAGAGCAAGGAAATACATCCATTAAGGATATCAGTAAATACAGGAACAGTTACCATCCAATGAGTTTTACATCAGCACACATAACTTCTTCAAAACTGGTTTGGACCACTCCTCTGTGCCTCATGATTCACGACCTTACTGTAATGTGCACAGCAATTTCTAACAATACAGAGTTTGCTCATTTGCCTTCCACAAACATGGTACAACAACTACATACAGTAGGACAAGAATATCAAATGAACAAAAAAACAAAATAATAAAACAAAAGATGTGATAAACACAAGTCTTGGAATGAAAAAGAGTTACTTGGAACTTACTGGAGTACCTCAGCCAGGTTAAAGCAGCAAAATTACTGACTAGTTAGCATACCCCATGCAAAGAAACACAGTATTGTTTTATAGAGTGGTTTTACGATTAATAGCACCGTGGGCATTGTGCTACACTCCATCTGACTTCTACAACCTCAGCATAAAAGGTTACTTTTCCCCCCCCCTTCTCCTCAATCATCATACTGGGAAAAGGATTTTTTTTTAAAAAAAAGGTAAAGTATTATCTCTTGCAATCCATGTTTAACAACCCTTTAGCTCCTCCGGTTTTGATCAACATGAATTGTTTATAAACTGCTTTTAAAACTGACAGAGCAAGCAAATCTCATCACAGAGGAATACAACACACCACTGAGCTGTAGCGAATGATTTCCCTTAGGGTTAGGCTTTGTCAGGTATACAGGAAAGACCTAATAAAAATATCCTTGCTAAAATAGTTTTCCCAAATTCAGCAACCCTCCCATACTCAAATGCTGTATTTCTGAAGCTTCTTCTTTTGCCCTCTTTTAGGTTTCCATGCAGAGTATGGCTTTCAACTATGTCAGCGAGAACAAGCAGCTCTACCAGACTCCTCGGTTTGGGTCTCATCTGGCTGCATAGCAGCTGTATGTTCAACTACAAGCTGAGAAGCCGTAGGTTTATGATTAACATTTTAATGAAAGTTACATCATGGGAGAAGCACCTTGTGCAATCGTCTTACATAATTTACTGTACATGCTATTCGCTCCAGCATGAGTCAAAAGTCATTCATGAGTAATTTTTGAAGAATTAGAGGAAGCGGTAAGCAATACATGGGGCAGCGTGACAACAATGCACACTTGTGATTTGTGAATAACTTGATATTAATCTTTAAGCTTAGAGTTTCCAACTGCTAAGTGTAACCATCAGAAACCTTCAGATTGATATAATCACTAACATTCCTAAGACATAGTACGGGCTTTTCAGCCAAATTTCTTCCAAACTGCTGTCTTTCTTTGTGTTTACTGAAGAAAATCACTACAGACATGTTATAGTTCATGATAGCAGAATGAAGAACTTCTAACAAAATTAGGCTTAAACATGATCATAATCAGATTTAAGCATATAAATAACCTGGCATGGGACAGTGATCTCATTAGATTTTTATCTCTTATGACCTTTTACTTTCCCTCAACTGAGCCCACTTTAATCTTATATACATAAGTTGCTAACACATTTGAATGACTGAGGTGCCCACTGAAATTAGTAATTTACTATAACACTCATAATACCCTCGGTGTTTCATTACCATACTGGCAACAGCCTAGCTCAGCAGGGTCGCACACAATGCTACATACCACAGTCACGTCAGAGGCTTTCACGAGGCCTTTAAGCGGAGAAGTTAAGCACTTTGTTGACAAGCTAAGGAAAAATGAACCATGCTTAAGAATTCTAAGATATGAAGGTACAAGTATTTGCCAGCAGAAAACAAACCTATAAATATGCTGTAATAGATATATAATAATAATGGAGTAAATGCAATAAAATCCATGCATTAAACACAGTCATTACTAACATGGATGCAAAGCTCTGCCATTCATGTTCTTTGAAGGAAAAAAAAAGGTTAGATTCTTAGTGTCCCAAAGGATATGTTTGTACATGTAGTTATATTTTATTAGGGTTTTTTTTGTTTGTTTTTTTAATAATTATTATTTTTTTATTTCAAGCCTGACAGGAATGAAAACTTCCTTTACTGAACTCCACATACTGCAGGTAATTTACAAATAGCAAACTGCATAACATACTGTGGGCACTGCACTAGAGCAAAGATGGGAGTTTCTTCCATTTAAAACCAGCAAGCAGACACTAAATACTATTGCTGTTTCTTAATGGAAGAAGTAATAATCAAAGTTATTTTGAGGTTTTGTGCCCTATTCCTCCATGAAGTACTTAATTCAAATGCCTCTTTTCACACCAGATTTATCAGACCCTGGGGACTCCTTTGGCAACAGGAATTTAGCTCAGCAAAGCAATCAAATGGAATGGAAGAACTGGGTCACTGATCAATCCACTCTCTCGCCTGCTCAGTGCATCCTTAAGTCTGCTGAATTTGTTTTGAGTGATCTCTCTTGCACAGAAGAAATTCTCAGAGGGTATGGAGCTGCCCAAGCAGCTTCTTTAACCATCTCCTCCCATAGGCCTCTTCCATTGCAAGCAGCACATATAGGAGAAACATTCCCATTCCCTCCCCCTGCCCTCCTCTCCGCAGAAGCAAACACTTCTCTGTATGTCTGTCTGTCTTTTTCTTGTACAAAATTACTTTCAAAGCAATGTGTTGGCTGAAGTGGCTGTCTATATGTGTATATATATTTGTATGTATACATATATATACACACACACACACACACAATTTCACAAAACCCATAGGATAATCTAACTCACTTTTCCACTAACTGCTCCCTGACCTCTGACTTTCCATGCGATTTCCCTTCAAGGCTTACTGTAGTTATGATCCTATGGTATGTCTATTCGTACACAACAGTGCATACAACAGAACCACAAATGAATACAGCTGAATACTATAGACAAACAGACAACTGTGCTGTTATATACAAATTCTCTCTCTCTCTCTCTCTCTCTCTCATCCAGCCAGGCAGGAGGGTAAGAACCAAAAAACACATACACCACTGCTGTATAAATATCAGGCATAACACTGCCAGGCCTCGCAGTGGAGGAAAATTATATGACTGTTCTGCTATTCACTATGGCAGAGAAAGAATTCTATCATATTTAACTCTAACAGAAACAGATGCAAGACCTCAATCTCCAGGAAAGTTTAAGCTATCTCCTTCCTTGTCTGTTGATCCCGCTCCTAAAGAATCTTTAGACCAGAGCTCATTGGACTAAGACTGTCACTCATTATGCTCCTGCACTGAAAATAATTCTCCATTTGGAAAAACACAAACAAACAAAACACAAACACCTGTGAGTCTATTTAAGAGTTCTCTTTCCTCATTATTCTGAGGTAGGTACTTCCCAACTAGCATTATTTCTGTCCAGAATCGCACGGTAGAAAAAGTTGCAAGTCAGAAATAATCAAATCGCATGCTGTTTTACAGAGTGCCATTTGGGGAAAAAAATGGATTTGGAATGTAAATTCAAGTGCATGGAGTCAAGCTGCCACATTAATTTTGGTTGCATGAATTGTGCTCTAGGTTTGCTATTTTTATTTATTCATTTTAATATAAAGTAGAGCAAAACACAACTCTGCCTGAGAGATTTAGCCCTTAACCAAAAATTCATGATAAAGAAATTCTCAGTAGTGCAACATGGGGTCACCTGGGCTGAGTAAAGATAATAGCCAGGATTCCAAAGAGAAGCAATAATTTAGAATGTCTTAATTTGGGGAAGTCAAATTTAAGACATCTTGAAAAGAATAGGTTTTCAAAGAACGGGTGTCCTGACTTTTCCATTAAGTGGGCAGCATGAGTGTCACTGAAACCAGTAAGCCCTATACATAAACCTGAGCCAGGAAATCTTGAAAAAAAGAAATGCTTTATTGCAATAAGAAAGATTGTTCGCATTAAGTTAAATTGTCCTTTTTACATTTTGCATTAGGCATTTAAAAACTCTGCCAGCATCTGTTGAACATATGTGCTTTAATGACTACACACAAAGAGGCAGCTGTAAGGAAACTCAGGTCTATGAAATCCTAAATCAAAATCTACACAAGATACCTTCATTAGCTGCTGAAAGCTTCTGAATTTAGAGGAAAGCCTCTCTCTCTCCATGTGTCATCTGGAACCAGCAAAACTTCTCTTAAGTTGCCTTGGAATCATGATATTGCATCAACTACAGCAGGTGTTGCAGACCTATCCATGGGTCAATGTAGCCCTAGTTAGCCTAGAGCTACTTTCAGCCATGTTGCATCTAGCTATTACACAAAACAAAGTGCAATCAAAGGCCTTCCTGTATGTCACCTGGCACAGAAAACATACGTGGTTAATTGGAGGGTGGGGAGGGGCAAGGCAGGGTGATGAGTGCAAGTCACCTTCAATGCCTTTCTAAGATATATTTTATTTACATTTCCTTAGCCTCTGGCATGCAGCAACACCATAGCCCTACTGCTCTCTCAGCAACTGTCTGTCAATTATGACAGCAGAAGTACATGGGTACACTATGAGCTGCAGCAAGCGAGAAAGCAAGGAGCATTCCCGGCTATCCTTCGCTTTTAAGATACTGCTCCTTTGCCTATATATCCTTCCTTGTTTGGATCTCTGACTTCTCGTACAGAGCTGCAAAACTGCTACCAATGCACTAGCATCCTTATCCGTCTCACTGCTGCTCTGCCTGGTACTACTTAGACTCCAGATCATCCTTCAAATCCCTCCGAAAGACTATGGAGTTTTATGTCCCATCTACCAACTACCTCACTAACTCCTTCAGAAAGGATCAGATATCTATCAGGTATATACTTTTAACTTGTGCAGAACAACTTCACCTGCCTCCGCTGAGGCTACTCTTTCCATATAAGCTATGCCCAGACAAGCCTCATACCCCACACATCCAAAAGAAAGAGCTTATAGCAAAGTATCTCTGACAAAAAAAAAAAAAAAAAAAAAAAAAAATTGTGGCATGCAATTCCTGCCCCTTGATAACAGACATCCCTGAATCATCTGAAGTATCCTAACCATTCAAAACTCTGCATATAACTGTGATAATATGGGATTGACATCATGTATAAACCCTGGTTGTACCAAATATGAAAAGGGATATTGCTTCCCTATTTTAAACAAAGAGCAGTCAGAATGAAGAGAAACCAACTGAAGCCCAGGCATTTCCAGAAAAAGTGTTCTAGCATCACAAGAACACTTGGATAGTCAGCCAGTCAACACACTTTGCTGATGAACTTGAAATTTGGAAATGCTCTCAACTAAGTGCTGATCAGAAACATCACCTACAAAATAAATTTAAAAGATTTCTAACCATAAAAGGAGAATATTTACAATACACAAAACATTGAGTGGCTGCCAATATCCTGAGAGCACTTCCCTAACAAAAACTGAAAATCGGTTCAAAGAGATACCTTGCCTCTCATCTTACAATTTGAGCTCATTTCTTTTAGCTGCTGCACAATTAATGATACCTGTGTGGACATCATTTGCAGAACACATCCATTAAATCCAAGTTTCCAAATAGAAAATAACCTCTAAATCACCCATCTATCATCTTTGGACTATCTAAACTTTGATCATCTTATTCAGTTATAAACATCCAACTTTTGGACATATTTCAGTGCTTTATTTCAGAAAAAGGGCCAGTTTTTCTTTCCTGTTCTCTTGCTACAAAACACACAGACAAAACATTTGGCTCTTCTATGACCATGCCAGAAGAGTCACCATTTTATGGGATACACAATCAAAGACTCATCTCTCCCCCATCACTGCAGGAAGAACAGGGCAAAGGGGTTTCTAGATTTCTGCCATTGCCCACTGAATGTCTGAATGAATACACTGCACACTCCTGTGTATCTGCTTGGGACCTGGTTGCAGTCAGGAATCAAAGCCCAAGTTTTCCCTTTCACATGCAAAATTAAAGAGATACTGAAGTCTTTACCTTCTCTTTTCTTCTCCCTGCTAGTCAGCTCTTTTGAGCAAATATGGTATATCACTGGAACTGATTTCATAAGACTCACCTGAATAACAGGCAAAACGTTCAGTCTTCCATCCACCCACACACTGAAACACATGATCATCTTAAACAGTCATCCCGTGATTTGCAGGTAGGGCATAAAAACTGAACAGGGAGGCAGCAAGGTAAGTTTAGAGCTCAAAACATTCCATACCCAGGTTTCACGGGACAGTAACCTCTTTGCTTGTGATGACACTTTACCTTCAACCCACAAGCAACCTTATCACACCTCTCCTGTAAATTCTGCACATGAATTCTTAGGAACCCAGTGCACTTTGTTTAGTCACTCTGGCGAATCCTTCCTTTGGGAAGCTGTCCTGCCTCTGAAGCTAAAAACGCCTATACCTGCATAACAAAAGGCCCTAAGAACGGGTCTATTAACCCCAGAGAACAGGGAGAGGAGTCCACACACTCAGTAAGCCTCACTTGCCCCAGAGCTCAAAGCAGTGTAACCACACCATTTCAGCTAGTAAGAGCATGATAATGTTCTTCCTGCTACCCAAGCTAACTGGCAGGCTGCTGCTGTGTTGTACTAGGAGACACTACAGTTTGGCCCCAGTCCATAACACAGTCCAGACATCCTGTAAGGGACAATACACTTGCATAGGAAACCAAGCTATTAAGAAAATAAAACCTCTAGTAGCTCTTAGATTTATGTCCCATGACACCCTCTTCTTAGGCAGATGCATATTCCCACCCTTAATATCTGCCCTATTTTAGCCAATGTATAACCTAACAGTGAGGAAAGTTTTGGTCACACTTAAGATACTTTTAAAACCTCAGAAGATGCAACAATGAAACTAGATCTTCTACAGTTTTACTACACACAGAACTATTTATAATTCAAGAGAGACACAAACATCACAAGGTGCCTGACAGAGCCAAAGAAGTGCCGATTTGCTTCCTTTCTGGTATCCTTCTAAATGGAGTGTGGGGGGAAGGAGGCGAAAGAGGGGAGAAAAAAAAAAAAAAAAAAAAAAAAGACAGCATTATTCGCCATAAGCTTTATTCAGTGTCAACTAAATACATCAAGTTTACCAAAAGATATTAATTCAAGGGAAAAATATCATGCTTGAGAATCCCAACCATGGAGATTTGTGCCATGGGTTCTTCCTCTTGCATCATCTCATTTTGCCACTAAAAAGCAGATACGAATCTGTACTGTTATCAGTATGCACTTAGCATAGTTCTTTGCTTTAAATTCCCAGCAGGATCAATAATCAATGAATAATTAACAAGAATACTTGAAAGCTAAGAAATACACTCTAAAAAGTGGAATAATTTTAGATGAATGCATGCACCTTATTAAGCAATTTTATAGATGACAATCACAAACTATTTCTTAGTTCTCCTCCTAATGATCCAGATTAATACCAAAATACAAATGTCCCTGCCAAGTATGTCACTAGGACTACAGCTTTTTTTTCCCCTCAGAGACCAGCTTGAGCCTAGAAAAGTTAAAAATAAGTATATTTTCCACAAAATGAATAATATCTTAAAAGATACTAACTCTTAACTCTGGATTGTGATATGCTTTTCAGGGTATTTTCCAGTCTTAGCAACCATAACATGCCACAAGTAACATGATAAGACATATTAGAGGAAAAAAATGACACCTATTAAAGTGTTAAAGATTCAGAGGCAGAAAAGAAACTTCCAACAGCCGTAAGTCTTGACATCGATTTGCTATCTACCACTTACCTGCAAATTGGCCTCTAGTAATTTGCCATCAGTAATATGATCTATGAGCTGCTGATCAGAACAACTATCTTAAAATAAAATGCCACTAACAGAAATGCTCTATACTAGATGGGGAATGTGCACATTACTGCACTGCTGCAAGCTGAAATTCCTTTTGATTTTACAGACTATTGAAGCACAGAACAGGCTTTGCTGGTGGCTGCAGTGCCAGGGTTGCCTTCATTTCTGCAGCCTCGAGTCTCACTGTCTACTTGATGATTCACTGACAGTGTGAAAACCCCTCTGGCCTGATATCCATGTAGAGAAACCAGGAATAATTCAGTTAACTCTAAAAACTTCACTTGGTATCTCCAGTTATTGCTATCTAAAGTTGTAGTGCTCTAATTTACTTTGCAGTTTTAAGAATGTGTACCAAGAATTTAATTCTCCAATATCCTCTATATCTTTTATGCATCGTCTGCAGTCACAGCCCGCTGAAGTAACAATACCGCCTATGCCAATTTGTTTGCCTCTTTCTTGGGTTTTAAAGCATCTTATTTTTCCTCTTTCAAAACACCATTCTACGAGTGCTGCTTCCTAAAAGAGCTAGCAGAGTAGTAATCGGTGTCTAGAAACATCAATGAAGCTTCAACATTGACTTATCTCTTTAAGGGCGATGAAAATCTCTGAGTTTAACAGAAACACTTAGGTAATAACATGCACATTTTTCTATTCATACTAAAATAATTCACACTTTTTCTATTTTAAACAACATGTATATTATGCAATGTTTACAGAATCAAGTTAACATTATTAGAAAACAAACTCTATGGCTATCAAAACTCCACCCCTCCAGTCTGAGGAAAGATCTTTACAAGCGAAATACTATTTCTCCTTTACCTACCTATTTCCACCAAAATATAAGTCTAAATATTTGAAAGTCAAATTCAGCTTTCATTTCCTCTGTATTTTTTATTTTTTTCTCATCTATGAATAGGTTCATTTAAATACATAGAATCATAGAATTGTTAAGGTTGGAGGGGACCTCTAGAGACCATCTAGTCCAGTCCCCCTGCACACACAGGGTCCCCTAGAACATGTGGCACAGGATTGCATCCAAGTAGGTTTTGAAGATCTCCAGAGAAGGAGACATCACAATCTCTCTTGGTAGCCTGTTCCAGGGCTCTGCCACCCTCACTGTTAAGATTTTTTTCCTTAAATTCCTGTGGAACTGCCAGCGCTTCAGTTTTTGGCCATTTCCTCTAGTTCTGTCAGTGGCCATCACTGAAAAGAGCCCGATCTCATTCTCCTCACTCTATTCCTTGAGGTATTCAGAGGCACTTATTAGATCCTCCCTCCGCCCCCCACCAGCCTTCTTCTCAGGCTGAACAGGTCCAGGTCTCTCTGCCTTTCCTCTAGGGCAGATACATCTAGCACCTTTCCAAAAAATCTCTCTCTCCAAAACACACACTCACAAAAATAAAATATGATTTTTTTTCTCATGCAGTATACCACAATCTTCAAATCTAGAGATAACATAAAGTCATAATTCCCTTTCTGGATCCTCCTTTGCTCTTTAGTTACACACACAACTGAATACCAGGCCATCTGTGGGCATTCATCTGATGCAACATCCTGCCAGAACACAGAGATCAAAAACCTCAATACAGACACAAGGAGTGCCTGCCGAAACAGCCTTTTTAAAAGACATCTCATTTACAGTGAATGAAATGATCTTCGTCTCCACTTCCCAACCAATGCAGTTCCTCGGAGTCTCCTAAGCTAAAAGTAGTGCTGGGATTTCAACTGCACACAAAGCAAAGGACAAGGCTACTGAACACTCAGACCACCTGCATTCTAAAACGGAGTTGCCTTTGTTCTCAACTGTCTTTGGTTTCTGAGTAGCCCCAATCATCGCAGGCAAAAGGGGAATGTAGTACATTAACTTGGGTTTGTTATTGCTTTTTTGTTTAAGTAAGAATTTTTACTAAAAAGTTTTCTCCGAGCACCTACATTTTATTTGAGTCAATGAATGGTAGGCAAAACAAGGTAAAAAAAACACAGTAATACTAAACAGCATTGCTGAGTACTATTTATATTTCCTTTTATGGACAACAGCCTTTTGCCAGGTCTAAGAAAGGATTTTGTACGAGGTTCAGAGACCTAACAGCTAAGTATAATTACAATAATTTATTGTACGAGTTTGAGATATACCAAAAATTGCTAGTGTTTCTCTTTCAGTTAAAGAAGTATCCATTTTCGCATGACTATCTTAGGCTAAGATATCAAAAGGAATTGCTCTTCCAGTAATACAGATAGGCTTGTTTTTGCCAAATGACTTTCATTTTGTGAACTGTATTTGTCAGGATGGGAACATCATCATATTTTCATATTCTTCATTTTAAAAAGAAGGTACTATAGGAGAACTACACTTTGACTAATGCTGGATAAACAAAACTTGTTAGTCTAAGGCAAAGATTAAATTTATTCACCAAAATCCTAGGTTCTCAGGAATTACTGTAATTTACTCCTGCCATTTATGCCTTAAAGCAGTGGGATATTTAGGTTTGTCAAAACTAGTAATGAATTCCTTTTGCGTGATTTTGTTTATGATAGATCTGGCATTTCCACAACCTGACTGGTGCTTCTACACTGATACAATGAAGTGCGAGTGAAACTGTTTTTTTCTTGTATAGTTTCCAAGCCAATATCTTTAGCCAGACAAACCTCTCCTCTTGCATAGGAGACTTTTCTATTACATTTACAGAGTGATTCACAGTGGTCGTTATTTCAATGTTCAGAATACTGTGTTTATAATGGCCTATAAAGATGATGCAAACCTTGAGAAAAAGGTTAACATGCCTTCTGATGTTTTAGTCAGCTGTTGTTCTCTCAGCTCCCATTGAACTACATATACTCTTTTAGGCATGGGCTTACCAAAGCCTCGACAGTAGAACTAAAACCTCTCAGTTTTCTGGCAAATTTTGTCAGATTATAGATTAAAAACATTTTAAGGGTTTCTGAGAAAAACTCCGAAAGTCCTGAGTGGCTAAATCAATGGTATTCTGATGGTTTTCAAAAGAAAAAAAAAAACACAATCCTAAGCTAGTACTATCTTTGCTAAACAAAGATGTAGAAAACAGTCGTAATGCTTACAGTACAGCACCAAATGACCAGAGATAGAAATGGTAGCTTGGTATGGTTGTGGATGGTCATAGACAGTCATAGAACACTCAGCGATGGGATGTCACTCTCTGAAGCCTATCCCTGTTCTACATGGCAATAAATGGATAGATCCATAACAGAGATGACATTCACAGCCACAGGGGGTAAAATATTGAAAGCCTCTTATTAAATTGCAATGTGGCTATCTGTTAGTTCCCAAGCCTAACTGGGAAGGCTACAGTTCTGCTCAGCTTGAAGAGCTGAGTACATGAACAGTCCCCATGCCACTGCGGAGCAAATGCTCTCTTAAATTTCACATAGACTTAAGCTCCTACATATTGCTCAAGAACAAGCATTAGATGTTTCAGAAAGTTCAGGAAATACAGCTCCATGTAGCTATACATGGCTGTCCATGTACAGCTACATGAAGTACAAGCTGAAGAGGAGGATAACACATGAAACATTATAGAATAGATCTTACATTATTTCTCTACAGAACAAAAACATCTCCCCATACCTGTTAACCTTTAAAACTCAGAGCGTAATAGAAGACATGAGTCATCTGGAACTACTGTAGCCAGAATAATGTAACTGCAGTTCATCTACAATGACGCAGCAATGAAAAGACTCACAACCATAAATATTTTTGTCACAATAGTGTCTTTTGTGAATGGCGAGCAATGTAATCCTAGTCTTGACATCATGACTGCTCTCAGTCTGACTTGTGACTCAGTTCAAGAGATGCTGTCAGCCAGCAATTATTCTTAACAGTAAATTTAATCAAAAGGTTTGGCATCCAGTCCCGGAAGCCTGTAACTTGCACAGCTTCTGCTCATCTACTCCATGTCCACATTGGAGGGTAGTATCACACATTTGCTCACAACTTGAAAACTGCAATTTTGTAAAATCAACAAAAAGTAGAAACACTTTTTGCAAGATAAAATAAGCAATAAATAGAGAAAGCTTGGTGAAAATAGAATAAACCTTACTTAAAGACCATTAGCTTTCCATGCTATTGCTTCCCAGCAATTTAGGTTAAAGTTTAGTTAGTTAAGTTAATCGTAACTTAAAAAGCAGATGCGACACTAAATATCTATTGTTTCTGAATTAAAGTTACATAGTCATACATATCCAAGGAAGTTTTCATGAAACAAAAATATCCTGAGCAATAGCTACAGGACAGAAAGAAAGAAAACAAACCAAAACAACTCTCCCACACACACAAAGTTCAAGAATTTGTAATTGTTTGGACAGTTTCTGGTAACTATCAGAATACACTCCATTAACTGATAGACAAATAAAGGCCCCAAGGTTTAAGCTTCCTTTATATACTCTTTGCTTTCCTCTATTTGCTAGGAAACAAAATACACAC
>JAVCKT010096728.1:0-12637 GCA_032273925.1 Rhynchotus rufescens | reverse complement strand
ACCCAGAGCCTGATATTTTGCTTTGTGCTTTTCCACTGTTACAAAGGGGATGAAAACTTGCTTTGAGAAACTACAGCATAGAAAAGACATATTAGACAACAGAACTGAGGCTCTTTGCCAATGAGGAGATAGTGGTCTATGTTTTAGCCCTCATAGCTCAGAATATCTTTTCAGATTCATTATTTTAGGAAAGGAGAGGAAAGGAGAGAGATGACTTAGATCTCCACTCCCTCTCTGCCTCTTCATGTCCCAGTCTCATGGTAAGTATGGCTTGGCTGGCCTTGGGGCTTTCATCTCCACAGTGACTAACAGAATAGCTGGGGTCTTACATGAAACTCATGGAGACACAGAAAGGCTGTGCAAATATTTAGACTTCTAATAATATCAGCAGTGCTTCAAAAGACTTGCTGTTCTCCTAGACTGTAAGCGACAGCGGCTGAAGGTGACTGGTGAACAGTGCACTGAGAACCCACTTGGCATTCTCTTTTTCATTTCCAATGTTTGACTTTCTATCAAAATATTTAAAAAAAAAAATATGTTAGATTTTCAAGGGGCCCGCAGACATTCTTGATATGCCTAAACCAAGCCCCAGAGACCTGACCCACTCATCTCCCGTCACAGGATAAAAGTTCCCTGATGTCATCCCAGTTGTGTTCTCCAGTCTCTTGGAGAAAGCCAAGCTTGCCAGCAGTCTCATAGCACGGAGCAGCAGAGCATGGTGTGGATGGCTGGTGCCCAGCTAGCTGGCCCCAGCACTGGGAGCAGAACAGGCACAGCACATTGAACATGAGCTCATCAACACAGCTTCTCGTAGGGCTTATTAGCTGAAATTAGCCAAAGCTCATGTGGAAACCAGGCTCTATGGGTATTAAATTATATCTCTGTGCTGCCCTGGCTGGTTTAATGCTTATTCCATGAGATATAGGACAGACAAGACCTAGAGGAGGGCTTCTGCACTAAAAATAGCCTGTCAGGTAAATATGAGAAGAAGGAAGAGGGAAAAAGAGCATTACCTTAAACCTGAATGGTTTGGTAATCTCCCAAAAAAGAGCTGGGGTATTCATAAATTCGAATAATATGGGCCTAAAGTGGTGCCAACCACTCAGAAAGTCAGAACTGCCACAGTAAAGTAGCTGTCCTGCTTTCAACTGTAGTGAAATGAACAGTCATCTTCTGCAGCAGCTCAAGTGAGTCTCAAGGATAGCCCGGGCAGAGCATTTTGCACTAATCTAATCTGCGAGTGAGGGATATCAGACACCGACACCCTTGTTTGCCAAATTCAGAGTGCCTAATGCTTCCTTGACCTTGGCTCCCGCACCCTAGGAATCTCCTGTGAGCAGGAGGGCTGGCGGTGGGACAACTCTAGGCACTTCATCTTCGAGGTATTTTATTTAGCATTCCAGCAGAACGGGGGGGGGGCAGGAGGGCATCAGGACGCCTGCTTGACAGCAGAGGTGACCAGGGGCCATACCTAGGCTCTCAGGCTGGCTGGTTTCAGGGCTGGAGTTCACAGTCAGGAATGTCCCAATGCGGAAACGTCTGCAGTTTGTTTCATCCGTCTGACAGTTCTCCTGCCCACAGAAATAGCAGTCCACTCCTTTTCCTAATACCACGGTGCCTTCTTCTCTTATTAGAAAATAATCTCACTCAGGCAGGAATCACCTTTATTTAACATCTATCTTCTCACAGCCTCAGCTCCGGCAGCCAGGATCTGCGTCAAAATTAGCATTAACTCCTTGTGCTCCATTACTGGGACTGGGGTCTCCAGCAGGGTGGAGTAAGGAATTTCATGCATTTTTCTTAAATATCTTTTAATAAATCTTTAAGACCCTGGGATACCCAGGGAATTCCCTAAAAAAAAAAAAAAAAAAAAAAAAATTACCCAGGTGCTAGAATGGTGGTTTTAATCTGGAGTATTTCCATGGTGGTTTGTTAGCTCTGTTACTCTTCGCCTATTCTGGGCAGGAGAGAAAAGCAGGAGGACTTTTTTTGGTGAAAGGACAGTACTCACTGTTCCTGTCTGCTGAAAATAGCTTGAGTTGGACCAGAAGAGTGCTTTGGCTCGAAGCAGATGAGGCCTATGGCAAGAGGTCACCGATTCAGTGGCCTTCAACAGCCTTCGTGCCATTGCCCCGGGATGCTGCGAGAGCAGCACTTTGAGAGGAGATTGCTGCTGCATGGCAGAGCGGAGCCTCGTCAAAAGCTCTCGTTGAGTGGAAGCGATTGGGTTGGCTTCCAACTTCCTCCGCGGGCCCCAGGAGCAAGGCTCACCCTTGTCCGGCCTTCTGTCGAACAAGGGAACCAGTGAGGGAAAAAACAACAGCTGAGGCGTAAACAGGGCCCTTTCTTTCCCTGATCCGCTCTTGCAAAGTGCTGAGCATTTTTGACCCTGCTCTCTAATAAAAAAGCCTCGCTCAGTGCAACGCGCTGAGCGATTCCTTCGAGTTCACTGAGTGTTCACTGGAGATTATGCAGATTTTGGAGGTGCTTGGACGATGCCTGCCCAGGCCGTGTTGCAAGGGTGCCCAGCAGGCTCAGCACCGGCCGCAGGCCGCTCCATGGCCCAGGCCACTCTTCCAATCCTGTGCTTTAACCATTTGTATTTCTGCCTGCTGCCGGCCTCGTCTCACTGCATTCATGCATCTCCCTCTGGTGGCCACATTAATCTGAATTTTTTCTTTGATGTTACCTCTTTGCTCGGGCTATTTTCAAGGGTATGATGTGAGCAACGGAGGAAGAGCAGCACTTTGCTAAGTGGACTCTCAGCCAGAAGATTTAAGATGATATCCCAAGGATATATAGGAAGGAAGCACATTAATATAATAATAATTACAAACACATTAATAATCAAGAAAAATCAGTTATAGATCTGATGAATTTATTTACAGATAACAATCAGGAATGGTTAAGACGTGAGAAAAGGCTTAAGGAAAACAGTTCAGACCACAAAATGTTGCACTGTAAGTACATTTGTCAAAATATCTGTAGTCCTTATAGCTATCAGCAGAGTTCATGGACCTTGTTCAGACTACAGTGACTTGCTGAGTGATATTTACAGATAGCTCTCTGGTATGAAATAAAGAGTCATGGAAGCTTTCACAGGTACAAATAGGAGTATTCTTTTTTACAAAGAAAAAGAAAGATTTATTTTCTTGTCTTCATTGATATACATAGTTTTAAAGTAGATGATAGATTAAAAGATCTTTCAAAAGATCTGAGAAAGAACAGCACTTCAGCTTACTTACTGGTGGCTTGTAGCTACACAGAGATACTGAGTTATGTGGAGCCTTAAGAGACAAAACACAAAATTCAGTTTTGATCAGCTGAGAAAGCCATTTCAGTTCTGAATATAAATATTTCTGATCTGCAGTTGAAATCTGAATAAAAATAATGGATTTTATCCACACGCAGGACTGAATTAAGATTTGCATTGCTTTTGATTTTAGTTTTGGTTGGTTTCTTCCCAAAATAACAGTGAGCCTGGCTCTTCATCATCTTATTAACTGGATGCCCAGGGGACATAGATTGTGTCCAAAAGCTGTCTGGCATACAGCACTGGCAATCCAGCTCTTCAGAAATATGGCTTTTCCTGCTGCATCAAATTTCTAAGAATAAGAGTTGGTTTCTCTTCCAAAATATGCACGCAGACATTTCAAATATCACCTTTTCAAGACTGTTTATATATGTATATGTAGACACACACGCACACACACACACACGTACATATTATATGTATTTTTTATATATGTAAACAAGCTTGATAAGGTTACCTATATATACATATATGTAACATGTATACATAATACCAGAAATGTTTGGGGTTTTAAGGGGAAAGGGCAGAGGATGATATTAAAGCCATGTCTCCAGAAGAGGTGACTTTGTTAGGGAGCAAATATAGCTGTAGTTTGCCTAACATGAGTGCTAGTCATAACCAATACCCATTGCAAATGCTTGATACAGATAGGCTTCCAACAAGCCATGTCTGGGTACTTATCTCTCATTTCTTTATTTTATCATTATATACTGCTTTGCTTTGGAACTTGAGCAAAAACTCTACAATTAGATCTTCCCAAAAAACCCTTTTCATTACTTCCCTATACAAATAAGCCAACATGCCCCAATAAGAGCCTTTCCACTGATTTTTTTTTTTCTGAATTTCTTATTCTCTGCTAATCCCAGGAAAAGGAAAAAAAAAGTTCTGCTGAATATCAGGAAGATTCAGTTTTATATGGTCCAGATGTTTACTCCATAACACACTTCTACTTTGTCTCACTTATTGAGAAGGACATGGAAATGGAGAACAGCACTTGCATGGCCAGTTACCAGATGAAACTTTCACAAAAATCGCAATATAGTTGTCGTTCCAACAGGTTCCTAGTAGCAGCTTAGTTACCTGGCAAATGTAACGTGTTTCAGTGGTAAAAAAAAAAGTAACATATGGACTTGAAAGATTTATTGTTAAAGAAATATGACTACTTACTGGCAGAGTTTCAGGCCAGAAAATCATAACATCATGTATTTGACCTCTTATATAATATAAACCAAGCTGTAGTGTGTTGCTCACGTACCTGTGCATGGAGACCAAAGCCTGGTCTTCAGTATTTCAGAAATGCATTCCATTTGTCTTGATAACTTAAAACATAGTAAATTCAGACACTCTGGATCCATTATCTAATATAAAAACAGAGAAGTATCATCAAAAATGCAGGCAAAAGCCAACAGAGGAACCACATAAAACTATACTGAAGGAGAAGATTAAAGACATTGTCAAAGAGAGCCAGACAGTACTGGAAGTGTGTGATCTGTGATAGCACTTTATCGGAACATTTATGAAGTTCCCCTGGGAGGAATCATCTAGGGTACAAACAGGAGAGCATGGCAAATCTCTGGTATTAAGCAGGGATCTGACATCTGGTATTATGCTCTGAATTATGCATTGAATGTCATGTCTTCTTTGCTGTCTGATATTTCATCTTAATTCCCGGTCCAGCTACTTCACTACAGCCTAGAAAATAAACGAATTGAGGTGAGATTAGACTTGTTCGTCAGACCTGCTAGGATCAAGTCTTCTGGCTGGCACTACTTGAGTAGCTTTACAACATCCAGAGCAAATGTACTTCAGGAAGCACAAGTATGCGCTGCCAGATATAATGACGGTGACAATGATAATGATGGTAGCACTGAGAGCTGGTGACACCGTATCCTCCAGTCCAGAACCACGTCCTCTTGTTGCAGAGAAGGGCGGCAGCTCTGTGTTCCCACCTAGGAACGACAGAGCAGGCATAAATCAGAAACCACACTGGGAGTTGAGCAAAACCTAAGAATCTGTGATCCTGAAGCTTCCGAGAAAAAAAAGAAAAAAAGAAAAAAAATAACCATAAAATAAGGTTCACTGGGATTAATCTCATGTAAGCATAGACATTTGCAGTGTGTATGTATGTCTGAGCCACTGTCTCTCAGCTCACTTACAATGAAAGGTAAAAAATATGCTTTTTGAGGACACAAGTAGTTTGCCTCATTTTAGCTATTTTTAACATGTGCCTTTTGAGTACTTTTTCTCCACAGAGACTCTAAAGGAAGTCAGAGAGTGACTAGTTTGGGAACAAATGGCTATATTTGGTCAAATGAATCACACATGTGATGTTTGTCATTCTTGTAAAAAGAAAACAGTAAAACAACTACTGAATCTGGCTCTGTGGAAGCATCCGCAGGGGTGGCACAATATGAAATCACTGCCATATACATGTGGACAGACTACAATATGCCCTGAGTCATGAGGCCCCTGAAAATGTTTTCAAATAACTCCTGATATGGAGAGGGAAGCTGTTGTTTGACTCATCTTGACTTTGATTTGGCTTGAACAGTTCATTTCTACTCTCCTGGGTGCTGATATTTACCTTTAACCTGGAATTATCTTTAGGCCAAACTCTCTAAAATTAAGAACATGAAATACCTGCTGACTGGCAATTCCATTGCCCACAATGACTGGGGGTTCAGTATTGATCAGCACCATCAAGCAAATGGCATTATTTAGTTATATTTTTTTCTTTTTTTTTCTTACTAATAAATATATGAATTTCTTTCCAAAATGCTTAATGATTCACTTAGGGTGTTTAGCCCTGCACATCAGGCAATAGATCTGATTTTTGCACAGCCTCTTAGCCCAAGTAGAATGATACCACAAACCTGACGGGCAGAATCCTGTTCTTAGATGGAGAGCAGAAACTGAACTCACACACTCCCTTTTTTTTCTGGCTGTCTTCTTTAACCATGAGCTTATTTATTTCCCCTCCTTTGGCACAGGTAATCCTTTATTTTGGTATTTTGCCAGCTTACACACATCCTGCATACCTGATGACTCTGCTCCCTTTGTTAGCAAAGAGAATACTAAATTGTTATATTTTTAATGTGAGATTTTATGAAAGTCAAAGTACAGCACTCAGTGTTTTCAGAAGTTATCTGCTATGTGCATTTCCCAGGGGAATCTATCAAAATGAGGAAACAGAAGCTGTAAATAGGATTTCTCTTGGAAAAACAACATTAAAATAAGCATTTTATGTAGGAACATTTCTTCAGTAGGGCCAGACTTTTCTGTTCTGCAACTCATGAATAGAACAGTGATTGCAATTCAATTTTTTAGTCTGAAATATACTGTGGCTTTCATTGGTGTTTCTCATTAAAGTTTCTCTCACCGAAACTTAGTCTGTTTTGAAATGGGAGGTCTTGAAGTGCAGCCGCTGCTCCTATTGTGCTAATACCCCCACTGATTGCAAGATCAGACTAATTAAAAGTTCACCTCTGTGCACCGTTCCCTGGCAGAGCTAGGCTGTAATGCCAGCCCTGAGTCTTGCTGCATGTAGTGTGGTTGCAGCTAACTACATTTATGAGCATTTCACTGCCATTTTGTCCATTTGCTTTCTTCCCCCCTGCCTTTTCTTTCTTGCCATGTTGGCTGCATAGAACCAGGACTCATTAAATGGGTGCCCAGAGTCACAGAAAAGGTAGGTCTGCAAATCAGGCTGCTTCTCACAGTTGTTCCTGCAAGGCAAAGAAACACTAATGGGAACTAGGACCCCAGGAGCGGCCCTTGCATCCAACTAACCGAAAAAAACCCAAATTAAGGTGAAATCCAAAGCCCTGCCAAAGAACTGAGACAATCACACCAGGGCAAGTGGCATTCGTGAATGCCATGGAGAAGACTTCAGTTTCCTTTGGCCTGTCTTCAGCTGTTCCAAATATGATATCATTTTTGACCTAGCCTATCTCTTTGTTTCTGCATCTCAGAGCCTGTAGATATGTAAGCACAGCAACACGATGGAGAAAGGGAATACAACTGCCCTGGGCTGCTGCTGACTCACAAGTCTCCTTTTTCACTGAATAAATGGCATAGGAATAGCATGCCAGCCCCCCGCTGCATGGATTTCACCATTTCTTTCTTGAGCAGCAAGAGATCCAGAGGGTGACATCTCAGCCCTTCGAGTTTCACTTCTCTGCTTCCTCAAGTTCGAGTTATTTGTCCTTCTCACTCAAGAACCTTCATAGCTCTCCTCTGTCTGCTGATCTCTGCTCCCTCACCAAATTGTTCTTGTCTCTCTGTTATGAAAACCATCTTTACTCGCTTTTTGTTTATGTTGATGCTGCTTGCAGTTTAAATCTCACTCTGAACTCAGCTTTAACATTGCTATCTTTCTCTTCTATTATTTTCTTCAAGAAAATTCCTCTTGAAGACCTAATTCTCACATCTCTTACAAGAAATTGGCTGCTTTCCCATCCACAGCTTGGACAGGGTAAACGTGGTCGTATTTTATGTATTTATTTATTTAGAGTATTAGGTATTGCAAGAGTTTATAAATGTCCCAATTTTCAGATCTTTAACTGTGAAAGACTGAACAAAACTCTCAGCTCATTGAAAATGAGACTGTAAAATTATGTGCATTTTGCATGTCTGTACCTTCTCTACTCAAACTGTGCTATTTGCCTTTATATGCTATAAAAAAGTTCAGAGGGAAAATACCTTAACAGATCTGAGATGTCACCAAAAGACAAAGTAAAGACTTTAATCATGGAAGATCATATTTACACAGAATTGCTTAAAAGATGTTTGTTTTTATTTCCTGTTATAGAAACCAATGGCCTAATATGTGACCTTCACTCTGAGTGTGTAGGGTAATTTGAACAGAGGTTGAGGTCACCATTTGAATGTATTTTTGGCGAGTCTTTCCTTCATTTTGAGTATTATCTACAGTAAGTGGGGTCAAAATATCATTTCCAAATCAGAATACAGTGGAATCTAACTCAGACTGAAGTTAAGTGATTGTTCTCTTAAAAGATGTTTCTTCCTGTTAGGACAAATCTTCCTGAATGACCTGAGTCCAGTCAAGATCTATATTTAGAAGGGTGGAAAAGACTAATTCTGCACAGGCATGTTTGTGAAGCAAAGCTAACATGCCAATGATTTGGGAACCTAAGTATTTACCTCATTTCTAATAGCCTAAGTATTAGTGAGACCTGAAGTTTAGGGCTTCCTTGATAGAAACTTGTTGAGGAGTGAAAGCCTGAATGTTGTTTTATGAGAACCATTGCTACATCTTAGCATCGGGGTGAAATAGCCAAGTGGTGACAAATGCACTCAGAGTTCATACCCCTGCACTAGGGAAAAGCCTTTGGGATACTGTCTTGAAAAAAAAACACTAGTGATGAATCATTGCTTAAGTTCTGAGTCACTCAATTAATACATGTTTTCTCTGAGGAAAAGAAAAATAGCATTGGGCCCCCATGAAAAATACTCAGTGATCATGAGGGACAGAACACACGGTCCAAAATTTATCAGTCTGTGTTATTTTCACCCTCTGTAGATGCCAGACAGTGGGGAGAGGAGGTGGAAGCCAGCAAATGATGGTGTAAATTCATTCTGCACTGTAAAATACAGCATCTGTCCTATGTGGCAGAAATACCAGATGGTCTTCAATTTTTAGATAAAATGAGATGTAGATTCTGTCTTTCCAAGTTCGTACCACAGCTGGTCAGATCATTCAGTGAGTTTCATTAGTTCAGTGTATCACTTGTTCAATCATTTCCATAGTTCTTTAAACTGTTAAAATGCAGAAAGGTAGGACAAGCAAAAATAAGGCTAGACAGTAAGTGAGTGCAGTTCTGGAAAACACACCAGACTAGTTTTGGAGGTGTATGTCTCTTTCTCAGGGAGGATTTTTTGCATTTTTAGACAGCTCAGGAAGGAGGACAATTGAAATAATGGGTTGTCTGAATTATGTATAAACCCACTGCTGTATTTGTTTATTTTTTGCTCTAAATGGTTAGCTCAAGTCTTTAGATTTTCTAGATTTCTTTTTGTTTGTGTTTGTTTGTTTGAAGACAAGTGTAGGATATCGGTTAGAGATTTTCTTGTCTGGAAATCTTTCTGTGAACATACCTTTCTGTTTCTTCCTATTTCACTGCACAAACAGAAACAAGATTATTGGCAATTCAAGAGATGGACTTTGTAGCTCTCTGCTCTTCCTGAAACTGTGAGGATGGGAAGAAAGGAAGTCCTGGGAGATGGTGAATGTGTGGAAGAACTTGCTGTAAAGCAGGACTGAGTTAGCAGGCTTGCACTCCCAAGGGAGAGAGATGTCTTTCAAGTGAAATATGACAACTCATTTTAACTCAAATTACATATTAAAGAAAAAAAAATCTGAGTTTGTGGTGCCATAAAAACTAGATATGAAAGTTTTTTTCACCAGTTCTTTTGGAGAGTGATGTAAGATCTTACCTTCAGAAACTTAAAGGGATGCACAAAATCCTTTCAAAATTCCTCTGGTTTTAAGGGAAAACACACCAGCTACATTAAGTTCTTTACTCAGATGTGACCAGGAACTGCCTCCCCCTCAAATGTACGTGGGACATATGTTCCTCCTTGCAAACACTTTCATGTGACTTCTATCTTTTTCCCATCCGCAGGGACTGCAATTTTGTCTTTTCGTTGCACAAGGTGATTTGAGGCTCAGGTATTTCTGTCCAGGAAAGACACTGTAATTTCTTGTGTCACAAAAATATTTGACGTGAACATCACTGGAACAAATAGATCAGGTGATTATCAGAAAAATCTCCAGCTGTTCTCAAAAATCTCCATTTGTCTCTGCAACTACTTGGAGGCAATCTTGGCCACTTGTCCATCAAATTCAGCATAACATCATGAGACCGATATTGGTCCTGTGATGATGATTGTCTTCAACAAGTCACTCTCTTTTCCATCTCCAGTTTTAATAATGATTCCCCAATATCTGTGATATGTGAGGAAGTACTAGTGAGAAGAAAACCCAGTAAGTTCAGTAGCAGATCACCCAGAAGTTCTTTATCTCGTCTGCCTTGTAGAAAAGAGGTCTATATAAGCCTCCATTGTGTGTCAGATGTTATGCAGGCATAAAGACAGAAAAGTAAATGTTTCTGTCCCAGATGTAGGCCAGCATCATCTAAAGGAACTAATATAGCAAGTCAACTAACATAGCAAGTCAGAGAGCAAGAGATTTCATCATGTGAGAATGAAAACAGAGAAGGGAAAGACAAATCTGGAGATGGATGAAGCAGAAATGTCAATAACTTTTTCTATACCACAGATGTAAACTTGTGTGCCTCAGGCATCATCAGGTTGGTGGTGCTAAGGGCAAGAAAACACAAGGGCATACAGGTTTGTTGCACTATATTGCAATTATTGGGGTGTATCTAAGCTCATTATTGCAGAGGTAAGAGTTTCTTTACACTGATCAGCACTGAAATGCAAATGCTGACCCCTCAGTCTGATTTGTCTTTTACAGACAACTAGTGTTTTACTTCAGAGAGGAAAAGCTAAAGTTAAAAAGAAGTTTAAAAGCCTAATGTCTTATTTCTCTTAGCGCTTGTATTGTACTAGAGGAATCCAGGAATATTTTATGTTGGAGTCTGATTCCATGTTTTTTTTGCAGAAAATACTGCATAAGATGATATTCCATAGCTGTTAAATAACAGGAAAAATAGAAGCCCCTTGTGTATTTATCCCAAGTGGGATTTAAGCAGAATTCCAAATGATTTGCCCCAGCTTGATACTCTTGAAAAACAGTATTGCATTTTAACGACTGATAGGCAAACAACGACGATGCCAGCACAAACAGTAGGCAACAAGGAGCATTTTCCTGCCTGTCCCTATGCTGCCACCTGTTACACAATAGCTCTTATTTCCGTGGAGCCAGCCCAGGACATTCAGAAACTCAGAAATTCAGCCTAATATTTTATTTTTCAAATATGAACCACAGAAAAGGTGGAAAATCTCAGGAGGTGGCTGTACTTTTAAGTAAACCTTCATACATTCCTGCTATAAATGATGGCCTCCGGCAATTGAAGGAAATAGCTTGATGTATTTTCAAAGCAACACTAATTTTGATGAAATGTCTCTTTAAGTTCCGTATTACTACCCAAAGGAATGTATCTATATCCTTTGAAGCCAGAGAAATCTTTCCCAGGAAAACCGGATACAAAAGAAAAGGAAAACGGGGCTCTTGTGCTGGAACGTCCCTGATCTTGTTTACTTATGCTGGTGGGCTAAGGATGCAAGAAAAGACTCAAGTTCCTATAAATTAAATGCATTTTTGATGTGACAGTTTGTTGGAGCAGATCAGTTGTCTCTGAAGTGTGCAATTCAGCTGCTTTTTTGTCATGCAGTTCCTGCTTCAGGTTTAAGTTCATGCTTAAATAGTCTTAGGGTGCCTAGGCTCAGGCAGTGCATTTGTAGAATAATCATTTAGAGGTATCAAGGTAGGGGAGTGGTAGGGCAAAAGACCAAGCAGCACTGGCAGGAGTGCAAGTTCTTAGTCCACTCATGGGCCAGTCTGGGAGCAGAAACCTGCAAAAATAGAAAGAGTCGGGACTGGTTTTCCGGCTTGCTCATGCCCACAGTCCAGCTCACAGCCACATTCAAGGAGCCCCATCCAAGACCCTGGCAGGAGCTTAGTTCCTCCTGGAGCAAGAGGACAGCAAAAGACACTGCTACATGGATGAGAAAAAATAGTCAATTGTTTGACCATTTTTTTGCAGTCACCTGCTGGTGCAATTCAAACCATAAATACTATTCCCTGCATACTTGTGCAGACAAATGGGTTCAAGAATTATTAAAACAGGGCTAATTGGAAATGTTCCAAATCCATGGCTTCAGACCAAAATATTTTCAGGTTTTGAAAGCAAAAAAATACTTTTGAAGTTTTATTATTACTATTATTATTTTGCTTTACTTTTTTACTTGTTTGTATCACTGAAGGTTCAAGTTTTCCTCTCAAGCCCCAAGACCAAAAATATTCTTAACAAGAAAGCTTAGACTGCCATTTTGGGACTCAAGAAAGGTATCATATTTCACAAGACATACAGAACAAATCTGAATGCTGTTGTTATCTGACTCTTGCCTTACATTTTTATATTTTGTTACCAAAAGAAACACAAAATGCCTCAAGAAATGTGCTTCTTGTGAGCTGCCATACGAGCAGAGAATATTGATATGTTTACAGGATTTGAAGTAAGGCTGTTCAAACAGCTCAAATCCTGGCACTAAAAATGGTGCTATGGTCTGTCATGTGATTTTTATTTTATTTTTTTTTATATATTCAGTCCATGCTGC
>JAVCKT010096726.1:0-12642 GCA_032273925.1 Rhynchotus rufescens | reverse complement strand
GGATGCGCCCGGGTGCCCCGTGCTCTGGGGGGCCCTGCTGGAGCAGGGGCTGCGCTGGGGGAGCCCTGGGGGTCCCTTCCAACCTCAGCCACCCTGGGGCTCTGTGAGAGAGGCAGCGACTGGGGCTCTGCGCGCCCCTCCTGCCGGCACCTCGGCGCGGGGCGGCGGTGGTGGCCGGCGCGGGGCAGGGCTCGGTGGCCGCTCGCCCGCCGGGCCGCGCACAAAGGCCGCACACTGAGCGCATTGTTCCCGCGCCACGCGGCCGAGCAGGTGTCCGCAGAGAAAGGAGGTTAAACCCTCAATTCCCGCATTCCTCCAGGGAGGAACAAGGCTCCTTTGTAGGCGCTGCTCGCCGCGGACGCGCGCGTAACGAATTCCGGACTATCTCCCCCCTCCTGCCCCCGAACTATCAATCACAGCTGCTTTTTGGTGACAGGGACCGGCCGCCTCGTCCCTCTCAAGCGGCCGGAATGGCAAATTAATGAGCTCGCCGGCGGCGTGAAGTGGGAGCACAAGGAAGCACCTGGCCCCTTCCCCGGGCGCCGCGCAAGGCGGGGATGGGAACCCACGCTCTCGCTTTCACAACCATTGCCATCACTGTCGGTGCAGGAGGACAATTAAGTCGTTTGCATAATTAGGATAAAAGGTGCTCCTCGCTATGCTGCAGAGTTGGTTGATAATTATATAGAGAGTCGCTGCGTAGGGAGAGTGGAAATTACAGAGAAGCAATCGGGCTGTCCCAGAGCTAGACCGAGAACAGAAAGCTTGGAACCTAAACCAAGTCAAAAACAAATAAATATATTTATTATATAAATAAATAAATAAACTACCATTCTAGGAGCTTGTGCAATTACCCCCTTAGCTGGCTACAGGCTGTTCTAGGGGAAACTCTTATTCAGCAGCAGCGTGCGGCCCAGGTGCTGAGTGTCCATCTCTCTGGGGGCAGCGCATCCAGAAAATGAATTTTTTCTAAAAGAAAATTTCAGAAATTAGATTGAAGTGGCTAAAAACACACAGGGAGCAGCATCCTTGGGGGCATCCTGGTCACGGAGGGCAAGTTGAGCCCTGAGCTCATCGGATTCCCACCACAAAGCCGCAGGGAGCCCTTGCAGTTCCTGGCTTTATCCCACATGGAAGACACCATCCAACCCAAGCAACCAATTTCCTCAGTGTCGACACCCCTGGCTCGTAATTAGTGCCATAAGCATCTGCCTTCTGGCCTTTTTTCTCAGCACATGTTAGCTCACAGAAATTGTGGTGCAATTTAGAGCAGAGAAGTTGCTAAGGAAGCCTTGTACTGCCTCTGGAATACAAGGGGCAGCTTCCAATCCTGACCACATTCCTCATTTCAGTCCCTCTCATTTCTACCCCTTTTGGGGTGAACTGTAGCCATTGGACACAAAAAGGTCCCCAGAACCATCAACTCTTTCCTTTACAGACCCAGGAACAACGCGCGGGTTAAGAGGCTGGCGAAAGACTTCAGGTGAAGGCAAGAGCCATCCAGAGGCATACGGAAAACGAAGGAAAAAACCCAAACAAACGACCTACATTGCTATAATTTCTCCTATGTAGATTAAAACTCTCAAAATATAAGGAAAAAAACACGCGTTAAAAGTGGGTTCATCTCAGGAAGTGCTTCAGTGTCAGCAGCTCAGGGTGACAGGGGCTACCCTGGGTCAACACCATCCCTGCTCAGGGGCTGTGGGCAACACTTGCTGGACACGCTCACGTGCTCCGAGATGCAGAGACGCCAGCCCGAATTATGGGCAAGTCCGTCAACGCGGGGACACGGCGAGGTCACTGCGGCCCGGAGCGCCGCGCACGCCTGTCCCACGCCTGGGGAGGCCGCACGATCCCTGCTGGGAACATGAAGGCTTTTAACTTCAGCTGCTGGCACTTGGTTGGGAATTAGGCATCGGGGAAAAGGGAAACCTCGTGTGTCAAACAAGCTGATTTCGGCCGGCGCTGCTGCTGACGATATATTTGGATAAAAATCTTTGAAGTTGTGGTATCTGCTGTGGGAAATGCAACACGGTCTGTCTTGCATGCACACAGTGCTGGGCTGGCAAAATCTGCTCGTTTATCAGGGCTTCAAACACAGCCCACTTACTGCCCTCCCACTGTGTGAAGGAGACGCTTCCCATGCAGGTCATTTTTGGTGCAGTTTTCCAGCGCTGCAGCCCGCAATGATCCCAGAGCCTGCTCAGCCCACGGCCTCGTCCTGGAGTGATCCAGGTCCCCTCCGCGCCTCTTCAAGGGCTCTAATTCCCAGCTCACATTTACTCACGACCACCGTGTTATCCGACTGGCTCTTCCCCTCCCGTGGCATTTATGTCCTCAAGGGTTTCTCAGAGAGCAACCACGTCCCTCCCAGGCAGTGTTTGCAGCATTGAACACATGCTCGTTGCTCTAACAGAACTGGATTTTGGGCAGTCCCTCATTGCTTTGCATTGATTTTTTGGCTTTTCTTTTTTGATCCAACTCAGTGCAAGCAGCCAGACAGCAACATACAGCGAAAAAAAAAAGGAACAAGATGGATGTGATGCTGTATTTGTGCAAATAATGCATCTGAATTTGTGATCATCACCTGATGAGACTGCTGGAAATGCAGTTGTAAGAACCAGAGGACGTGCGACTGCTTGCTGGTTTGAAGGTGAACGTGCAAATAAGGCAGCATGAAGAGTTTCATTCTTCATTCTGTCCTTCTGCTTGAAACTTCTCCTAGGCTAAAATCTCAAAAATGCTCATAAAAAATACAGAAACAAAAGCTGACTTGAAAAATGAAGCAGATGTTTGCAGACCTCCTGCTTACCGCCCAGCCATGTCCAAGCTAAGGGGACTTTCACCAAGATCAAGGCAGAGACCCAACTTGTTGGGAGAAACCTGGACCAGCCTGGCAGCTTAACTGGGCCCCTTTGCACAGTGTGTATTGAGGACTAGATGGAGGGCAGAGCCCAGAGGGTGGTAACAAATGGGGCCGAGTCCAGTTGGAGGCCTGTGGCCAGTGGTGTCCCCAGGGGTCAGTACTGGGCCTGCTGCTGTTCAACCTGTTCATCAATGACCTGGACGAGGGCACAGAGGGACCCTGAGCAAGTTTGTGGATGATCCCAAGCTGAGTGCAGTGGTCGACACTCCGGAGGGCTGCGCTGCCATCCAGAGGGACATGGACAGGCTGGAGAGCTGGGCAGAGAGGAACCTCCTGAGGTTCCACAAGGACAAGTGCAGGGTCCTGCCCCTGAGCAGGAATAACCCCAGGCACCAGCACAGATCAGGGGTGACCTGCTGGAGAGCAGCTCCATGGAGAGGGACCTGGGAGTCCTGGGGACACCAAGTCACCCGTGGGGCAGCAGGGCCTGGAATCTGGAAATGAAGATCTGGAAATGAAGATCTGGAAATGAAGGAGCGAGAGTCTTGGCTGCTGGTGTCCCTGCCCCGGGGAGGCCTGGATGTGTCCGGGGCAGATCCACACACCCGGGGCACCACTTTTTGTCTCCGCTGCAGCCCGACCTCTGGTGGCAGCTGCTCCACATCACGGTGCGTGGCCCCGGGAGGAGCTTCGCACAGGACGTGTCCCCAAAGCTGGGATTCAAGCTAAGGGTCTGCTGGGTCTGGCTCTGAAGGGTGGCGAGCACTGCTGCGTGTCTGAAAAACAGCCCCTGGGTCTTAGGGCTCACTGGCCACCACCCACAAGAGCTTGGACCTTCCTCCATTCTCCCTTCATGAGCTTAGACCTGTTAATGAGGGCTCTGTCCCCTTCTCACAGGGCTTCTGTGTGACTTGGATGGGAGGCATTTTGGTGATGGAGAGCAGGAGATCATGAGAACGTCCCCGCAGCAGCTCTGGTCCGCCGCACTGTGCAGGCTGTCCGCACACGCGCTCCTCTGAGCACCAGAGGAGCTCGGGAAGGGCGGGCAGGGCGAAGGAGCCCCCTGCATCCCTGCCGGGCATCCCTGGGACTGAGGCTCCAAGGGCAGGATCCCCCTGGACGCGACACTGGGCTTTCCTGGGGTGCCGATAACCTGTCCCGGCACCTCAACCCCGGGTGCACATGGCCACGCTTCCCAGGGAAGGGGCATTCGGGCAGGTTTGGGCTTCATCCCGCCTGCCGCGGCAGGAGCAGTGCCCGGGAGCGCGTGAGCTCCGGCACCGCACCGGGAGCTGCTCTGGATCAAGGAAACCTCCATGCGCCCACGCCAAAGCCATGGCAGGAGCAGTGCCCAGGAGTGCGTGAGCTCCGGCACCGTACCGGGAGCTGCTCCGGATCAAGGAATCCTCCATGCGCCCAGGCCAAAGCCATGGCAGGAGCAGTTCCTGGGAGCGCGTGAGCTCCAGCACCGCACCGGGAGCTGCTCTGGATCAAGGAATCCTCCATGCGCCCAGGCCAAAGCCACGGCGGGAGCAGTTCCTGGGAGCGCGTGAGCTCCAGCACCGCACCGGGAGCTGCTCCGGATCAAGGAAACCTCCGTGTGCCAAGGAGTTCGGGGCAGGTTTGGGCTTTATCCACTTTTTTGCGGATTGTTTTGGCACATTCGCAGCGCCAGCACGAGGCCCCGCGGCAACAAGAGCGCCGAAGGGCGAATCCCCGCTGGGGGCTGGCGCATCCCGCGGGAGCTCCCAGCCCTCGCCACCCCATCCCAGGAGCAAGGGGTGCAGCGGGAGGCGGCGGGAGCTGCCGGCAGAGCCTTTGCAAGGAGCTGCCCACCACACATCCCAGCATTTGGCCACGAGCAGCCCAGCAGGGCAGACTTGTCACCTCAGCCAAGCTCAGTCTCAAGCTCAGTTTTAGGCTCTTCTTCCAGGCTGGGCACATCAGATTAATATCAAAATCATTGCATCAAATTTTGGTCACGTGGAGATGAGACAAGGTCATGGTCATGGAGACGAGACATAAAACTCAAGCTCATCCTCTCTGCTCCTCCTGGAGCCTCGTCAGAGGGAGCAGCAGTGACGGAGGGTGGCTCAGCCCCACGTCCCTGAGACCCAAAGGGAGCAGCAGAGGGACCCACACAGGGGCTGAAGTCTCATTTCTGTCCACAGGAGAAGCCCAAACAGCAAATGGGAGACCTTGGCCCTTGGGCTGGTTGAACCCAAACCAACCCAATGAGATCCCACCCATTATCATAAACAAAAAAGGGATCCGAGGGCAGCTTAAAGTCACAAAGTCCAGCAGTCGGGATGGACATGGAAGTCCCACGGCATGGATGCTCCCAACTGATCTGGCCAGGGGATGGCTCTGCCTCAACCTCAGCTGTTGGCCAGTGACCGGCCAACACTGCAGCAATGAGGAGGACTGATTTTCCTCCCAGGTCCACCGTGAGGAGCCCCAAGGCAGCCGCTGTGTCCTGCTCTTTGCCTTGCAATGGGCCTCTTGCGAGGGGCTGGCACCTCTCCTAGTGCTGGTCCCAGGTCCCGAGGTGGTCCTGGACCTGGTCCTGGATCCTGGACCACAGCTAAGACACCATTGGCCATGAGGCACCCGTCCTCAGGTCTGGATCCCACCACCAGCTTATGACAAAGACAGAAAAGTCCCGTTTGGAGGGAAAAGAGAGCAGGAGATGAGCCCAGGCTGAAGGGGCAACACTTGCATGCAACCAATAGTTGCTCTCCATCCAAATTCCAACCTGGGATAACGCGCCTGTTTCCAGTCCCCCGAGACTACAGCGATGCATGTGGAGCAGCTGAGACGCAGAGCAGACACGCCGGGATGTTGACACCGGGTCCTTTCACATTTCCACGGGGTTTGGTGCCGGGATTTGTCCGTAGGTTTTCTCACGCTCCGCTGCTGCCGGAGCAGAACGGACTTTCTCCAAGGTGCGATCACATCCTGGGAAACCCGAGCAGGAAGGAACCATTGGGATAATAAACCCTCCCCTCCAGGGTCTGGAAAAAAACTGCAAGCGTGGGTATTTCAAACCAGAAATCCTCCCTCCAAAGGTTGTTAAGAGCGTGAAGAAGGGGTGGGATTGGCTTCCATGAACGTGTGCAATGTCTCTGTCACAGACAAGTACTGGAGAAGCACCATGAACCGGGATGAGGGACTTGGCAGCCCCAGCATTTATCCAGCCTCTCTGCCAGGCCTGCAAACCTGCCTGTTCCTCGGTGGCTTTTGGAGGTGCCCGAGGCTCCAGGGCCCCCCCACGATGTCCCCTTCCCTCCGGGGCCACTTGCCAGCTCCGTGGGCAGCTCGGCTCTCGGCGAAGGGAGAGGCTGGTGACACCAGGACCCTTGGCGGGCTCCCCGCGGAGCGGGACAGCGCGGAGCAGAGCGGGCGCCTGCGCTCGGGAATGAAACCCGGCAAGGTTGGGAGCTCTGGGGGCAGCTTCTTGCCAAACCAGCTCGGCTGGGGCGAGGACGGGCGGCTTTCCAAGCCTCCCGCGTCTCCCTGCGGCACAACTCGGGCAGATCCAGCGGCTCCTGGCAGTGCGCAAAGCCCTTTCCTTGGGACAACAGGGAAGGGATGATGTGGGGGGATGATTTGGGGATGGGTCTGTCTGCTCCATCCTGCCCCTCGGGATGGCGGGGCACCGTGGAGGACATCGTGGCACCCAACGTGCATGGAATTTCTTAAAATTCTTCTTAAAGTTATCCGGTCAATCCATTCCTAAGGAAAGGGAAGCAGCGGGACAGCATGAGCTGGACCTCCCGGTCCCGCCGGGATGCTTGGACCTGCCCAGCTGGCTTGGACAACCCGTGGTCATCCCGGCTCCCTCCTTGCCGAGACACCAGCCCCTGGGTATGGTCACCAGGCATGAACTCCATTCACCAAGAAAGGAGAAATCCCAGAAATTCAAACCATCCTATAAAAGCCCTGGATATGGGTGGAAACCCAGTTAAGTTCTAATGAAAAAACACGTTGTGACTTCATCAGTAACCCACAAAGCTGGAGTCACTTGGGGAAGGGAGAAGAACAACCTCAGTAAAAGCTGCGGCTCAGCTGGATCAAACTGAAACGGGAGCTTTTCTCTACCCCTGGAGCAGGGCTTAGCTGCAAAACCGAGCGCTGGTAGTTCTGCCTCTTTACAACCCGTGTTTAAAGCCAAGCCCCTGCTTTAGGAGCTTAGCGAACACTGAGCGTGGCCAGACCTCTGCAATCCTAAAAACAGTGGTGCTTTCGGATTCCCGGCACAGGGAATGCGGCTCCGGGCTCACTGTCCTGGACACACTCCGCCTGTAAAGACTCTGTGCTGTCATTGCGTTTTAAACTATACTTTCACTGTATTTTTAACTATATATAGCTTCTTTTTTTTCTGAAAAGCAAGCAGTCCTCGCTGGGAAGCAGCCCAACTAAAGGCAGGAACTAACCCCTGGGCACTGCGCCCAGCTGCTGCAGCTGCTCCCGCGCCGGCACGCGGCCGCCGGCACCGAGCGGCGCCCGTTCCCGTGGGAGCGTCCGGCTCACGGGGCCAGGGGACCCTGGGGACCCCACGAAAGCACTTTTGGGGTGCAGCCAAGGAGGGATGGGAAGCCGAGGAGGAATCTCCCCGCAGTGGGGAGATCTCACCCCCATGGTGCCCTTCCAGGGGAGCCCCGAAGCCCCTCGGGGGTCCGTGTGGCACACAGGAAGGTGCTGCTAGGGGGATGTAAAAAGGCAGGAATTACCAAAAACCACCACTCCAAAGCACACGGAATCCTGGTGATTTATTTAGGCTCAAGAGGAATTCTGGGCAGTCTTCAGCTAGTCCCATTTTTGAGAGATGAGAGAGCAGAGATGGGGCAGCACCTCAGCGGGCACAGAAAAAGCCCGTACATTGCAGGCAGGGGAAAAAAGTGGGGAAAAAAAAGGTCAAACTTTACACTTTTCTGGTTTATTGTAGCTGCATTGCGGCTAACATCAGCGATACTCGTTTCATGAGCAGCAGCTTGCTAAGTCCAGCGCTGTCTTCCACCCTGCAGCACGGTTCCTCTTTACAAACCAGACCAGTTTGAATCTGCTCCTAAAAACATTACTCTCCACAAGGGCACGGGAGCTCACGCCTTAGCCTGCGCCGTCCAACACTTTACAGGATTCTCCTAACTCCAAAGGTCACTCTTTGTACAGTTTTTGGAATCAATTTTTCCTCCATGTCCCTCTCTCCCCTACACACACACACACAATTTTACTTACAGAAGATTTACAATAGAAATCTGTTTGGTTACAAAGATCCTAGACTAATATGTGTGTATTAATTGGTTGAAAATTATTAGCAGAGCAGCTAGGAGATATTTACAAAGGCCACCAAAAATCCTCGGAAGGATTGTACGTGTTATCATTAGTGCATTGAAATGGCATTGCCAGGCACAGGACGTGTGAGTATCTTCTCTATTCAGCAGAGTCTTGTCCTCTACTGAGGGTAAAGCTCCACGATCATCGCGTGTCCCTGCGAGGAAAGGAGAGAGAAGGGTCAGAGAACGGGCCGATTGCTCCGTGCACATGGATGAGAGGAGCAAAGTGGCAATTCCTCCCGTCTCTGGCGTGGGCAGAGCAGCTGGCACCGTTACCTGCCCTCCTGCAGCACAGGCGGCCACCAAGCAGTACTGGCCACCTTCCTTCTTCAGTCTGTGAGCCCCCGTGATCACCAGGCGGCAGCCGGTGGCCGCGAAGGGATGGCCCAGGGACAGCGAGCCACCCCAGCTATTGAACTTGTCCAGAGATGGGGCTCCCACCTGGAATAGGAAGGGGACACAGGTGTCACGGGCCTGGGAGGGGCTGCGTGGCCTTGCAAGGCACCTCCCAGGCCAGCCTGGACCCCTGCAAAGGGCTCCTCGGTGCTGGAAGCAGCCAGGGGCAGCACAGGACGTGCCAAGGGCTTCAGTGCTCACCTGCAGGCAGGTCCCCGAGCTGCTAGAAAGCAGGCAGAAGGACAGAGATTCTCCCATCACTTCGGATTCTCTCCCTCCCAACTATTACTACCACGGCGCTAAATTCCATCTCCTGCTGTCAAGGGGAATGCCACCGTTCCCCAGGAAACTGCTCATGTTGGGATTTGTTAGCCCAAAGGTGGAGAGGCTTCTCAGGGAGCAGCAGGGAAGCTGCCCTGCAGCCCGGCACACCCTTCTGCCACGCGGAACGGGAATGCTGTGAAATATAAAAGCTTGCTCGTTTGGGGCCTCACCTTCGACTTTTTGCCTATGTAGTTTTGGGCAAACCAGTCGGAATCCATGGCTTTCATGTTGGCCAGAATTTGTCCCTGGAAGGGAAAAAAATGCAGTTTGAACAGGGTAAGAGCAGACCTAAAGGAAAGCCAATGGGCAGCACTAGCAGTCCAGTGCTAAGAGATGTGCTGAGATTAGCTATAGCCAGAAAACCAAATACATCCAACTGCAGAAAAGGATTTTATGGGATCATCCCAATATTAGCTCTATTTTTAGAGCTACTTCTATTCTATTTCTATTGCAAATTTCTAGTTTGAGAAATACCTCGTGCAACTAACATGCCATCTCACCATACTAACACATATCCCCAAGCAAACTAGCAAATCCCTCACAGAAGTGACCCTGTTTTTTTATTCCCATGCCAGGGTCTTGGTGAAGCAAGACTTTTCAGGCTGTTTTAGAAGAATCTGCACTCACCCGGTGACTGCCAGCAACATAAACCATCTTCAGCACAGATGACGTTCATGTATAAAATGTCAGTTATATATTTAAAATACATTAATGTGCAAGTACTGCACACAATTTTTGCTGAATATCAATACTATTTGTAGAATACAACTCTACATTTGTGCCTCCATGCAGTTCTCCATTTAGTGAAGGTGTCAGCTAGACAGAAGTCTGCAGAGTGGGATTTTACAGCTAGAGATGCCCTTCAGAGTTACTTACAGCGAAGGCTTCGTGGAATTCAAACACATCAATATCAGCCATGGTGAGACCTGTCCTTTCCAGCAGTTTGGACGTCGCGTATGTTGGGCTGAACGAGGTAAGAACCAGGGGTCAAACATGATCTTTTTGCTCACAATCCTGTCCCCTTCTCCACACGTTACACGGCTCAGTTCTCAGCCTGCTCCCCTCCGAGTGAAACCCAACCCAGGGAAGTACTAGGGGCATGGACACGCTGAGCTGCCCCTCAGCAAACGGAGGTGACTGTTCCTGCTCTCTCCTTCAGCCACCTCCCCAGGCCGGGTCCCGTCTCACATCCCGAGGCAGCCAGAAGAGCTGCACTGTTTTAATCAGTGATTTCACAAAAAGCCAACATCAGGCTCTTGTGCTGGCAGTGTATTCTGCTAGGGGCTGCTCTTCATTATTGTCACCTACCCGAGAAGCAGCTGGTCCTTGGGATCCTGGGAGACATAAACGAAGTCCCTGCGCAGGAGAAGCGCTATTAGTAACAGAAAGAGGAGAGGAAGCAAGAGCAGGTTTTGGAGGCCACGCAGAGCGCTCCTTTTACCTCAGGTAGGCCTTTGGCTTGAATCCCATGGCCAGAGCCTTCTCCTCGGACATGAGCAGGATGGCCGAGGCACCGTCTGTCTGCAAAGGGACCACACACACCCCAGTGAGCAATCCCACCACGCACAAACGGAGCCCAACGTCCCTGCTGCAGGGGAGCTGGTGGAACAGGGAGCCATCACACGCAGTCTCCAGGCTCTGCCCCAGCAGCAAGTCTGCTCTTGCCTCCTTACCAAAAACTGCTTGGCAAAGAGCTGTAAGCAGGCACAAAAGGACGATTTCACAAGGAATTATTTATCTCTTAGGACGTGCAGATGCATTATGGTATGGGCCCAAAGTAAGGCTCCAGGACTAAGAAGGTGGATCTGGGAATAACAGTAAATGCACTGCTGAAACACCTCACTATAGTCCAAATACCCAAATTCTCCCTAATTTCAAACAGGACAGAGCTGTCAACTGCCCTGTCAGCACTACAGACATGCTGGTTTTCCCAAACATTCACCTGCTCATTCAGTTCCATTCCAAAACTGGAATATAATTCCCAGATGACACGAGTCACAGGGTCAGCACGTGGCCAAAATGAACCTGATATCCCTGGCTCCTGGTCACTTAGCCCTGGGCTAACATCCCAATGCTGACTGCAGATCTGCTGTGCAGCACAGCAACAGTGACTCCACAGCTCCTAACACCACCGAGGCCACTGCCAAGCACTACCAGGCTTCCCAAAGCCTCCAGGAGCCCTAAAGAATAAGTGTAATTGTTGCTGAAGGAGCCCCAGTATCAGCCATTAGTCACTTGCTTCCTTTGGAGTAGTTATCACAGAGTGGGAGGCTGCCTTTTCATCCAGCACCCAAATTCACTAGACTAGCACGCAGTCCAAAGCCACCCCTGCAAAGTCTCAGATATGGGTGATACCAGAAAAGAGGCAGCTTGCTAAGATCACACCATTTTAATCCAAGTACCAAGGCAAAGCAGAGGGGAAAACAGTTTTCCCCTCTAGCTCTGGGGGTGCGAGGAACATGCGTTACCAGGAAGGACGAGTTGGCAGCTGTGACAGTTCCATAGGGCTTGACAAAAGCTGGCTTCAGCTTGGCCATCTGCTCGATGGAGGAAGGACGGATTCCATTATCTTTGGTTACTGTTTCTTTGCCTATTGATGGAAAAAAAAAGTATTTATACTTCTGTTTATTTATACACAGAAAAAAAAAGTTTTTATACTAAGAAAGTCAGCAACATCCATGAATTTGCACATTGGAAGTCCAGAAAAAGGAAAAAAAAATCAGAAAACTCTGCTTTTTATGACAAGTGGGAGGATAAAAAGGGGAAAAATCCATTAATGCTACCAGAATAATTCTAATGTGGTTAAAAATTAATACTTGGGAAAAAAAATGAAGTCGCATTATTTTCTCTTTAAAGGCCAAGCTATTAAGTGGTCAAGTTTACTTGCACAGGGAAAAACTGATAAAACACGGTTGACAAAAGAATTCAGATTATAAAATCTAAATGGAAGAACTGTTTCTGAATCCGTGCATGCTTGTGTCACAAATTGTGAGGAACTCAGCCCACCATGAGGAAACAAATGAATTCACCTCCGGTTATGCTGGCTGGCTTAAATTAGCCAGTTTACAGAAAGTATGGATTCTAACTTGAAGGCTGACTACAGATCTACAAGTAAAGCCTCTTTAGGGCACCAAAGCTCTCCCTTTGGCAGACTGCAGGATGAGGGTGGAAATAAATCCCCTGAAGGGACAATTTAGAATTTGTCCCCAGGCTGTTCCACATGTGCTGGTGGACTGATGTCTTCCAAGCGAATCACATTTCAAGGGTTCCTGAAGAGCCCCTGATTTATCAAAAAGGGGCTTCATTGGGCTTAATACTTGCTGTTAATAGTTTGGGGTATAAAAACTGGTTCTCTTGTCAAATTGTTTGGATTTTCCTTGTGGTGTCATCACATTAGCAAGGAGTTTCCACTCAAAAATACTACAGAATTTAGCTGTGCAAGAACAGTTTATCAACATGCTCTTCATTAGTACTTTTTCAGGGACTGCATAAAAATGGGCTGTTAAAACCCATAACTTAGATGCACAGAAAACTATGAATCTGAACACAGTCCTTCCTCTCCTTTTGTAAATGAAATATTTCCTTAGGGAACACAAGATGGATATGGAACTTCTAGAGAGGGGCCAGGGCAGAGGAACCAAGATGAGGAAGGGCCTGGAGCAGCTCTCGTGGGAGGAGAGCCCGAGCGAGCGGGGCCTGTGGAGCCTGGAGAGGAGCAGG
>JAVCKT010096725.1:0-12645 GCA_032273925.1 Rhynchotus rufescens | reverse complement strand
TTCTGTACGAGATTTCTGTTCTACATAGGAGGAAAGTCTGCCACTGATACAAATGAATCCAACTTGCCTCAGACTGTGCCACATTGTGATTGAAAGTGCCGTCCAAAATACCTCAAAATGACACAGGGCCACTTTCAGAAGGACAGTGAAGATATGTTTCATCTATAGAAGGAATGTACATTTTCTATTCATTCAATCTACTACTACTTCATTGGTTGCAACTGCTGCCAAGAAGAAGAGCAGGATCCTTTCAAAAATGAGAGATGTAAAGAAGTAACATGTATACCAGAATTTCCCATTATTTTTCAGCATAAAATGGGCATTTACTTAGTGCTTTGGACCAAAAACATACACAAATTGCTTGCAAGCCTGCTTCCTTCTTGGATTCACTTCTCTCAGTTCAGAAGGAATATGACATCATGGCAACCAGCACGATCTCTTTTGATATTGCTGAAATGCAGAAAGATTTGCTTACATAGCAAAGTTCTTGATGAGGTTCTAATGCTACAATCATTTGGCTTCCAAAAGGAGGTTCAGTTCAAAGAAGACCTTCCCTTTCAAGGCAAAAATTTATGCCTTCCTAGGCCATATTAAGATCTGAAGGAATGATCCACTGAGGAAAATTCCTTGAAACAGAACAGTCATTCTTTTTGGTGATTTGCTTACTTCAGAAAAGAGATT
Source organism: Rhynchotus rufescens (assembly GCA_032273925.1). Lineage (NCBI taxonomy): Eukaryota > Metazoa > Chordata > Aves > Tinamiformes > Tinamidae > Rhynchotus > Rhynchotus rufescens. The sequence goes on along the minus strand of JAVCKT010096725.1, from coordinate 11,964 downwards.
GATTTGGATTTTTTGATCTCAAGGTCCTTGCTTCTACTACTACATAAGATCTCTGGATGGTGCTCCAAGTCAGCCAACTGGATTTTTATTTAGTCTTGCGTTTCTCAGTGACTGGGTCTTATTCTGATCTCAGCTATGGACACCTGTCTGCCCAGATAAGCTAGCATTTCACACAGCACAGTTTGGAGTAATACACCTTTCATCTGACTCAGACAGCTCCAGCTTTAACAACTTGGAGTTGTTTGAAATCTACAAGCTTTAAGACTCCTTAAAAGATTATTTTAATTGCAGGTGTGGTTACCAAAAAAAAAAAAAAAAATATTTCTACATCTTCTCTGAACTTACAATCTAGTTAGGAAATTGTAAAAGAAATGAGTGGCTAAAATAGTACACATTTACTTTTTTTGCTTTCTCGATGAATAGAAATAATTCCTAACTAATTCACTTATATCTTACGGTGTAACAAAGCCATGCATTCACAGAGATTGCTATCTTTGTAATGTTGAGTCATGTTCAGTAACATCAGTTCCTAACCACATTCTTCATTTGAAAGTATGCATCTATTCATTGCAAAACCTAATCCATATGCCTTCTGCAGTGGGTAGAAATTTAATTTATTTAATTTTACTTGATAATGTTTACATCCAAATACTGCATATGTCAAACTATTATTTACGCATATCAGTGATACTAACCCACTAACCTGTTTTAATTTTCTGGCTTTCATTCATTTCTTGCACTTCAATTTCAGACAAGTTTTTCTTGGGGTCTGTGATATGAATGAAGAAATTATGGTTGTCCTTTACCACCTTCACCTTTATCAAAGTTAGACCTGCAAAACAACGGAATATTGTTCAAATATTGCTTCCACCAGGCTTGAGAACTCTCTCAAAAAATTGCACCTGCAACTATAAAATGTTAAAAAAGAATCATAGAATCATAGAATGCTTAAGGTTGGAAGGGACTTCAAAGGTCATCGAGTCCAACCCCCCTGCTCACGCAGGGTCACCCAGAGCACGTGGCACAGGGCTGCGTCCAAGCAGGTTTTAAAGGTCTCCAAAGAAGGCGACTCCACAGCCTCTCTCAGCAGCCCCTTCCAGTGCTCTGTCACCCTCACAGTGAAGAAATGCTTCCTTAAGTTCCTGTGGAACTTCCGATGCTTCAGTTTGAAGCCATTTCCTCTAGTCCTGTCGCTGGCCAGCACTGAAAAGAGGCCGGCCCCTCTTCCTCACTCCCTCCCTTGAGATACACACTGATCAGGTCCCCACTCAGCCTTCTCTTCTTCAGGCTAAACAGTCCCAGTTCTCTCAGCCTTGAATAAATAACAAGCTTAATAATGAACTGAATTGCTTAGCAGGAACACAAGAAGACAAAACTAAGGTTGAGTTTAGTCTAAATATTCAAAAAAACTACTGACAATGATATATGCTAGTTTGTAGAATAACTGCCTTACTTAGATACACTGCATTAACAGGACAAATTATGGGAACATGAATTCACAGAACAGCCTGTTTTGGTTCCCACTGAACAGATAAATAGGAATTAAATTTTCTCCATTTTGAATTTGTTGATACATTATTTACCAAATTTTACAATACCACAGCAAAACACAAACTTTATTATTGATAAAGACACATATGGAATTACATAGCACTGTCACAATGTCCCTAGTAAACTGGAACAGTAAACTGGTTCAGTGCGGAACAGTACTGAAATTACTGTTATTATTGTTTCATTTACTGTTATTGAACTGTGAAAAAGCATTTACGGATAAGGAAATTATCCCATAAGTAAGAAAGAGTTAAAGCGCAGTATTAAGAATAAAAGAATCACCTTTTATATACTCTATCTTTTCTACTTGAATCTGTCCTCCATCAGACGGGAAAAGATATTGATTCGTTCCTGATACTTGAATGAGATCCTCCCCTGTATTGTAGCCAAGAAACTGGAAAAAGAAGTTTTAGACTATAGGTAAATTATAAAGCCAGGAGATCTGAAAGAGGCAAAGAAAGGACAGATCATCAAGATCACGCTGTTCTAGTTAAAAATTTCCGTAGATATTTGATAAATACTATCATCACTTTATTAAAAACTCATAAGTTCTATGCTTTCCAGTTATTCTCATTGTTACAAACTGAAGCAACTTGTTACAAATGAGGACAGAATCTGGTCCTTCAGAAGTATATGGATCCACCAGGGGAAATGAAGAGTGACAAGTAGTCTGCTAGCTTAATATATCATAAAAATGAAAGAGAAAATATGTCTAAGCTCACTCAAAGAGACAAAGTATTATTCTACAGGATCTGTACACACTAAACAGCAAAAGGACATAACTGTCTTTGCATTTATGTCACATACATAATAATAGTCTGAAGTAGAACAGATTTACACATCAGAAAGTATCTTTCCAAAACTATTAGGAAAGGATCAGCAACTAAAATGAGAGAGTTAAACAAGATGTAGTTAGGTTTAATTTTCTTCCAAGTCCAGTTTCCAGATATGGATGATAGTTCCACTGAAATCTTAACTGTATATAAATAGCTAGTCCCCTTCTAAAGTGGTGCAATAGTATGATTCTGTACCTTATAGACTTTCTCAGGACGTGGTTCTGGGATGCTGGAATCCTCATTTTGATCAAGGGTTTTTGCTGGCTCATCTTTCATATTCTCTTTGGAATGTTTCTTATTAGGACCTTTACTTTCTTCAGGTACTATTGTCTCCTGACGTTTCTTTTTACTTTCTGATTTTTCTTTTTTTGCTTTGTTCTCTTCCTTAAGTCGTTCTTCTAGTAATTGATCCTGATTCTCCACCCCAGCCTACATAAAACGTTAGGAACTTAAATGACTGATTCTGTTTATATTACACTTCAGAGGTGCATGCTGAAAAGAGTACAAGTAAACAAACTCAAAAGAACTTCATTTTCTTTGAGCTAAGTGACTCACATGGTTTTACAATATTATGTAATTTTTTTTTTTTGCATAACAATACTACTTGTTATGCAAAGTAACAGGATCAGTCATTCTTGACTGCTGGAGAGGAATTAGATAATTATTTGTATCATAAACATTCAGTTTATTCAGTGAACATTCAGTGAATTACTCAATTTTTTGTGCACTTTTCAACTATGCTTACTGTTGCATCAAATGCATCACTGAAATTATTTTTTTCCCAAAATACAACTGTGAGATGAAAGGCTTCTAATTTTTAAAAAAATAGAAAGAATTTTTAAATTTAATTTTTAAAGAAATAGAATGAGATATCGACGTCAGAATTATCAATTTATATCAGGAAGACAACAAAAATATCTGAGATTTTCCAGAGTATGTAGTATTTACATGGTAAGTATTAGTGTAATTTGAGCTAGACCAACTCAAGCTTAGTAGCCAGGGAATAATGAATGCCATTCAATATCTGCATTCCAATATCAGTATTTTAAATGCAGAATACTACATACAGTAGTATATAGGGAAATACTGTGTTTGTGAGGAGACAGAAAAAGGCAGAGGGAGGTAGGTCACCAATTAAAACATATCTGCCTAGTATAATGCAGAGTGCCCATAGTAATATTTAGAAGAGTTGTGCTTAACTCCTACCTCTAAGGGATCATATTTACATTCCTCAATTTCAAAAAGGTACAGATAGTGAATGTAGAAGTTGGATGCGTAAGTACTTCCAAGAATCTGCATACTACGTTTTCATAGCTTATGACCAGAAAACTTCAAGGAAATTAGGATATTATCCATAACCATAACTGTGCTTTCCTTGTACTTCAATAATGAATTACTTGTGGAATATTCCTGTTCCAAGGAAACACACAAACAGTGTTTCCTTAAGAAAAGAAAATAGTACATCTCAGTAAGGAATTAAATAAAGCAAACAACAAATAAAGTAGAGGAACTGAAAGGCTACGAGGACTATTAGAAGCTTATGTGACAGTGAAAGTGTGTCTTCCTGAAAAATGTTATTTAGTCCATTATTAATTAATGGACTGGAATGGAATTATTAAATGGAATGAAATGGAATGAAATGAAAAGGAATTATTAAATGTTATTTAGTCCATTCAAGAAGCATATTTTTTGCCTCACCTTAAGAGAACCTTCTCTGATAAAAAGTCTCTTTTCGTTGTTGGATTCAGATTTTAGAGCAGTGTCTGTGATGTTCTCAAGTATTGATGTGCTGTCTTTGAGAAATGAGCAGGGAATAAGCATGGTTAAAAACGTGGATAGAAAATTAATTTAAAAAGTAGGTAAATAAGTATACATGTAAAATTAGTAAACAGTAAAAAGCAAAAATGAAAAAGTAGAATATAGAAAATCTTAATTATGTTTAGAGATAAAGACAGTATTTTGACTTTCAAGTCAAAAGAGTTTTTTCTAGTAACTTATATTTCATATTATTAACTGGGGAGCAAGTATGCTAAACAAGATAACATATATAAAGACTGACTCCCCACTTTTTACTGTTGAAGTCTTTGCTCTTACAAGCTGGGGTTTTTTTTCATAATGTAGATGAGCGGTGCTGAAAAATCATTAAACAGTATTTGTTAATATTACTGCTATTAACATTATTTCAGGATTCAGATTTAGTTCTCTACCAGCTCACTAAACCTCAGAACAACTCTAATAGCAGACTCACAATATCACAGTCTTTAAAGTCAAAAACATGAATAAATACTGTCTGATACTTCACAGAATCAGTCACTAAAGAAATACTTAAAATATCCCCTGTTTATTATTATGACTTTGCAACAAACTGAAAAAGAAAATAAGTAGTTTGACAATGGTAATTAGGTACCGCAGAAAACACAACAGAAAAAATATACGAATGCAAAAGGCTTATGGCTTAAATCTGGTATCTTTACAAGCTTTCCCTATCTGTGAGGCTATCTATTTATCCAGGTTAACTCAAATATGACTCATAAAAAGGGTATCTCTCTAGGCTTGGTTTTTTACAGCATGTTTGAATGTAAAATATTTACCTAAACAAAAAGTAAAGAACACTATCAGAAACTTCTGATTCAATTACTTGGCATTAAAGCAGAAGAAATTATAGTGAGGGCTACATTACTGCCAGTAAAATTTAAATCTCTCAAAAACATTGGTGTCCATCTTCATATTCCAGCCAAAGAAAATCTCTTCCTTAAGTGAATATCCTTACAAAGCATATCTGGAATGAGTCCCCAGGTGGGTAAGACCCACTCTAGCTCCTGTGACAGCTAGAGGGTAGAAGAATGACTTGCAAGTCTTACCAACCTTTCTCATTTCCAAACTGTAATTTAAACAGCTTGAGAAATGACAGTGGCTTGAGAAATTTAAGTATTAAGTGGCTTGCGAAAGACATTTCTACGGCATTTCTATGTAAATGCTAAAACTAAAAGAAGGTTGAAAGTAAAGCCTAAAAGAGAAAAATCATTATTAATTCTACATATAAACATACTATAGAATTTTGACAAAAGTTCTCTTTTATCATAAGCAGTTTTCAGATTTTGATGCCTGTTCAAAAGTTTCAGTATGAACTTCTTACAATTTCCATCATCCAAAATGATGCTTGTAATTAAAGTTTACTCTGCAGTACAATAAATTCCAGATCACAGTTTTAGCTTCTAGTCTACAACTTCTGACTTCTTGTCCTTTGAAAAATAGAATTTTCTGTAAGGTGGTACCAGCTCTGACTACTGCTTATCTCTTATGTTCACTCCTCTAAAATATGGATTCAAATTTGCATGTAATCCAGACAGTAATACTAGTAAATAAAATACAGCAATTTTAAATATAAAATGTTACCATCACCATCAATTTGCAAAACTGAGGTTGAGGCAAGAATATTTATATACATTTATGCAACAATATTTATATACATATATTTAACTCATCTGTCAAAACATCTTTATGTCTGTAGAGATTACATGGCATGGTAATCCCCTGAAAAATATTAAAGATTCTGCTCTCGGAAAACATTGGAGGCTCAGCATTCAATATGAAAAATAATTTTCTATGTTAAAAGAGGAAAGATACCCACTTCTGTTTTTCTTAGGGAAGCCGCTTTTTTTGACAGCAGATGCAGGAAATTGAGGTGCTCCTTCTGCCATGACTTTTGCCAGTGTAAGAGCCTCCATTTTCTTAGCCATCTTCTCTTGGTATTTGGCCTCCTCTTCTTTCACCCAATCTTCAACTGAGCTGGCCACCAACTCAAGATAGTTCCTGAAAAGGGCAATATTCCTCTATTTACAATAATAGAATTCTCATTAATATGGTGTCAGATCAAATAAGATTGCTTGCTTTCTCATTTTCTTAGACAAATATTATCTCATAATCTTTGAGAGAAGGACTGCATTTATCAGAATTTCTCCTTTTTTAAAAAAAATATTTTTACAGATAAATGACTGATATTTGCTTAATATACATTACATTTTGGATTTTGTTTCTCCTTCCTACAAAGAAATTCTAGCAACTTGTCCTCCAAAGAACTCCTGCCATCAGAGAAAGTCCAGACAGTCAGAAAACATAGAAACGTTCAGTTTAAGAAGGGCTGAGACTAATTCTTTTCCTCATTGTTTTGCCATTTAGGTAACTTCTCTTAGCTGCTTCTAGAACACACTTCATTTGTGCATTCCTTTCAGAATAACGGCATTTGAGGAGGTGTTAGTCTAAATTTTAGCTCTGTTCCACTACTATGATGAGAAAAGTGGTTGGTAATTGTCATTCAAATCCAGATTATAGAAATGTGCCATTATCTTGGCATAAATTAAGAATATTTAAAAGCAAAAACTGAAGTTTGTATTAACTGATAAACTGACAACAAAACAGTTATATTGTCTTATCTTCCGAAGGTAACTGAAATGACCTTTAAAACAGTTAATCGCAGACAATGGCTTCCAAAATAGGATGATGCCTGAAAGTCTTAAATGCAGTTGCCTTTTAATCCCTTGTTTGGAACATCAGCATAACTCTTTAGAGTAAAATTAGCAAGCATAATACATAATTCTACATTGTGATCTCAAAACTAAAAGAGGTTCTTAAAATGCATGAGATTCAGTTGTATTTGTATAATAGTTTGCATTTATAGGCTCCAGAAGATTGAATTATATTCAACGGCTCTATATGCATTTGATGTTTTTGGTTGGAAACATGTATTCAGGGAGTTTATGCAAATCTTGATCTCCTAAGGATTTTAAAGTTCTTTTTTGCAATATTATATTGTATGCTTAAGATCCTATGTATGCTGTCTATACAGACTGGAATTATATACATTTTATGTTCAGCTTAAAGACACACAGTCTTTCCCAATTTCTTTAATGTTTGTGGAGCTTACTTTGAGAAACTTGCACTGAGAAACTGTTGGCCATATACTCAGTATAATACTCTGCTTGTATCTCAAATGTACATTCCACAGAAATGAAAGTGTTGAAATCAAAAGGGAAAACTAGGCTGGAGCTTGGAGTTGTCAGTGCTGGAATAACCTGGAGATGAATATATGTTCTAAATAAAAATTGGACTAGTTATGTGGAAAATACGTTAGGCCAGTCAGTTGTCACGAAACAATCATTCAAAGACAAAAATACATGCTCTATTAATATGTATTCTGATGTCACTATTGCAAAAATCTGACTCAGAATCATTTCTCAGAAAAGATTCTTCTTCTTTTTTTTTTTTTTTTTTCCAGGAACTTGTGTAATGTGTTTACTATGAAAGAATAAACAAATGTCATATTGAGTAATTTCAACTAAAAAAAAATGTTTGGAGATTGTCTGAATTAATTTGGCTTCCTGAGGGAGTGGACACTTATTCCAACCCCAGTAGCTCTTTCATGTTTTGTACACATGTGACTATACATATATGTGCCCCAGCCTTTGGCCTCCCTTAGTCATTAGTGTCCACCAGTTTTCATAAACCTCCTCCTGCCCGCCCTTTGAAAGGCACATAGAGGAGATTCTAATTCTTGAATTTTTTGGATTTTCTACATGAATATCTTGATATTGATATCTTGAGGTATTACTGGAAACTCCAGGAACAAAAATAACAGAAAAAGGTTAAGCAAGGTCTCTGCAAACTATACTCATTATGCAGAGAAAAGGCAGGTACAAATGCCACATGGCAGAAACAAATGGGAGTCAGTAGCTTTTCAAAGATACTACAGAGCAGAAATATCCCTGAAGTTGAACATTCTTCTGAACCAAGGGTAAAAACAAACATTCTGCTGAATATCAGCTTGTTGAGGAAGACCTTTTTGTTTTGAACCAAAACCCTGTGAACTATCACTGAAAAAAGCTGGCACACACAAGGCAGAAACCATCTTTAAAGTCTAGCTCTTGTTTGCAGTATATCTGCGGGGAAAAAAAAAAAGAGAGAGAGAGAGAGAGAGAGAGAGAGAGAGAGAGAGAGACAGGAAGCACATAGTCAAATCATCCTTCACTGAATTATAATCATCATCATCTTCGAAAGGTCCGGGAGAATGGGGGAGGTGCCTGAGGACTGGAAGAAAGCCAATGACACCCCAGTCTTCAAAGAGGGCAAGAACAAAGACGCAGGCAACTACAGGCCAGTCAATCTCACATCCATCCCTGGAAAAGCAATGGAACAGCTCATCCTGGCTGTTGTATCTAAGTGCCTGGAGGACAAAAAGGTGCTCAGGAATAGTCAGCATGGATTCACCAAGGGGAAATCATGCTTAACCAACCTGATAGCCTTCTATGATGGAATGACTAGCTGGATAGACGAGGTAAGAGTGGTGGATGTCATCTACCTGGACTTCAGCAAGGCTTTTGATATCATCCCTCACAACATCATCCTGGGCAAGCTCTGGAGGTATGGGATAGATGAGGTGGATTGAGAACTGGCTGCATGGCAGAGCTCAGAGGGTGGTGATCAGTGGTGCGGAGTCCAGTTAGAGGCCTGTAGTTAGTGGTGTCCTCCAGGGGTCAGTCCTCAGTCCAGCCCTGTTCAATTAATTCACCAATGACCTGGATGAAGGGACAGAGTGCCCCCTCAGCAAGTTTGGGGAGGAGTAGCTGATACCCCAGAGGACTGAGGCGCCATTCAGGGGGACCTGGACAGACTGGACAACTGGGCAGAGAGAAACCTCATGAAGGTTTCATAAAGTTTTTTTTTTGCAAGGGCAAGTGCAGAGTCTGGGAATAACCCTGGACACCAATACAGGCTGGGGACTGACCTTCTGTAGAGCAGCTCCACAGAGAGGGACCTGGGCATCATGGTAGACAAGAAGTTGACCATGAGGCAGCAGTGTGCCCTTGTGGTCAAGAAGGCCAATGGGATCCTGGGGTGCATTAAGAAGAGTGTCTCCAGCAGGTCAAGAGAGGCGATCGTCGCACTCTACTCAGCCCTGGTGAGGCTACATCTGGAGACTGTGTCCAGTTCTGGACTCCCCACTACACGAGGGATGTGGAGCTGCTGGAGAGAGTCCAGCGCAGGGCTACAAGGATGCTCAGGGACCTGGAACATCTGTCCTATGAGGAAAGGCTGAGAGAGAGCTGAGCATGTTCAGCCTGGAGAAGAGAAGGCTGTGGAGAGATCTAATAAGAATCTAAAAATACCTCAAGGGAGGGAGTGAGGAGGATGGGGTCGGCAAGCCCAAAGTGCAAGCCCGAAGTTTATTTGAATACAGTATACTACCTTTCATCATCTTTGGGGGAGGTGGCAGGTGATATTTGTACACCAACACACACACATATACATATGTATATACACTTACATCTTTACATGTATAAAGTATGTAAAAATTATCTATAAAAATATAGATAAAAAACAGTGGAATTGTTCCACAACCACAAAACAGAAAGCATTTCTGCAAGGAACTCCAGGATTTTGCTGGTAAATCTGCCTTGGTAGATGACACCGGTCCAAATCACTACTAATCCTAAAAGCCTTTTTTTCTTGACAAATAATTCAAGTCCATATGCCTAGAAAATTGAGACAAACTCATGTAGAGTTCCTTCACTGAGGGCAAAGACTTGAAACGGAGTCAAGGCAGACGTGTTTTGCCTATTTAACATCCAAGCTTATTTACACATGCAGGTACAAATTTCTCATAAAAGATTTGAATTTTAAGGCACTTAACTTAGCAAGCAAAGTTTGTGGGAAAAAAATGGAAAATGATCTAGTTGGTCAACTGGGTAATTTAATTCTATTTGATAAAACAAATCTAATTAATCCACATATGTGTCCAGACATCTGTGTGGCATTGTAGCTTTGTAGCACTTATATACTAGTATGTAGAATAAATTCCACTTTTTATCAATAAGCTGCAGTAGTATTTGGATCCACATCATCATTTATACATCTGTTTCAGTGCAAAGATCTACTGTAAAATGAACAGATCTATTGGCAAAAGCACAAGCAGTGCATATATCAAGAACTCATATACTTATAACTGGAAAGTAGACAGTGACAAACAAGAATCTGGTATTCTCAGAGAAAAAAAAAAAAAAGTCTTCTGAATACTGATAAGGGTCTCTTTCTCTAAACTTTCTCTAAAACTTTTCCCAGAGTGACACTTGCCTAATTTATACATACATGTATATATATAGTTTGTACATAGTCATGTACCTATATAGTTTGTGAAAAATAGTTGCATAAGGTTACTATGTAGTTGTTATTTTGAAAAACTTCATCTCATCAGAATAGTTTTGATATAGCACTGCTATCCAACTGTGTGATTTGCTTTTTCAGAAATGTGTTATACTAGAGTATTATTTTTTCATTTCCAAGCTTTGCTTCAAGCTTTGCCATGCAAGCTTTTAACTGAAAATGACTGTTGGTAAGACATGAAAAATGAAATTAATTACCTGAATCCAACATTAGAGTGCAATGCCATATCCCAGGTCTCTTGGAACAGACGGTACTGATTCATAGGATTGTGAAGGACCATAAGCAAAGAGCTATCTTGGTTATGATAGCAAGAATCAACACATCTATACTTTTGGGTTGCAGCATGAAGAACCTGAAAAGAAAAGAAATAAAGATGCATCCCCCCTGCAGGCAGCAGTATGCACAGATACTATAGCACTGATTTTAGCAAAGGATGTTCCAGGACTTCACCATTCTAGAAGATGTGTATAGGCTAGTACACAAACCATTTGGATTCCAATAATATGAAGTGTTCAGGCATGTGGAAGTTGAACTTCTGCTGCTATCTATATGAAGAAGAGATGCTCTCCATGCTCTCTATGTTCTGTCATCTAGACAATCCTGACAGTGAGACTGTAGGAGGCAAAGCCATAGAGCTATACTTTAGAATGATCTCCATCTGCTAAGACTGATAATGAATGAAAAATTTCAGGAAAGATCAAGGTTTAATAAAAGAACTTTCTATACTTGTAATTGAGGTAGAAAAAATGTCAAATTTCTTTTTCTTTTAGCTCACTTAAGATCACAAGGTACTCGTTTGGCTGTACTCTGATGTGAATATCAGTAAGATTTACTGTGTTTTATTTTGTTTCACTCTGTACTGTACATTATTTTTCAGTATTTACGTTGTCTTAGAGTTGCAGTTAAAAGAAAGTCTTCTTTTAAACTATTATTTTTAAGTACTTCTGATGTGAAGTAAAGCTGATATAATTTACAGGTAAGATATCATACAGCCTTGATTATTTTCTAAAAATAAATTCTATATCCAAAAATATTGTTTTTACATATGAAAATCTTATAAACAGCTGAGTGTAAAAATGTATTTGAATGTAATGAGAAGAAGCTGGTGAAGGGCCTAGAGCACAAACCTTATGAGGAGCAACGGAGGAAGATGGGATTATTTAGTCTGGAGAAGGAGAGGCTCAGGGGACACTTTATTGTTCTACACAGCTACCAGAAAGGAAGTTGCAGAAAGGCTGGGCTCGATCTCTTCTTCAAAATTACTACCAACAGGACATGAGGAAATGGCCTCAAAGTTGCACCAGGGGATGTTCAGGTTAGATATTAGGAAAAATTTCTACATGGAAAGAATGGTGAATCA
>JAVCKT010096722.1:0-12648 GCA_032273925.1 Rhynchotus rufescens | reverse complement strand
AATGGCTCTTGTCACTCATAGCCTTGGTGCTTTGTGATTTTCAGTAATGAAAATGCTTTGATAGCAGTTGATAGATGTAGGGCACCTATCCACTTTTACCTTTTTTCATTTTCTTGAGCATTTGACACTATTAGAATCTCCATTTTCACCTGGAAAAGTAGCAGACATAACTGGAACTGTATCAAAATTGTGGAGTCATATTTGAGGAATGCATCCAGTGAAATGATGCTTCCACTATTAAATCCTTTGCTTGTTTAATCCAGCAAGGAGAAATGCTATTCTGTAATTCGGATTTATATATGTGGCTAGGAAGTGAATTGTTCAGGAGACCAGAACAAAGATTACCATACAGATATTCCTACTAAGTCATATATCCTCTCATTGCATCTGCCCTTAACATCTTCATAAAATGGCCTGCCTCTTGAGTAAAGAAGCTGAAGCTGAACTTCAGCAAGACTCGCATAATTACAGATAGGTTGTAGAAAGCATTTGGAATAGTTCATAATATTGATGTTTTAGGTATAGGCTCATGGTATAGCAGTGTATGATTTCTCACAGAAATTCTCACAGAAGATCTTGACTTTGTTAATAGCCCTTTCATTGCCTAAGCAATTCCTTTTATATTTTCTTATGGCTCATGTTTTCCTCAGGTTTTCAATACCTTTTAGGTATGAAACAATCCTTTGACGTTAAATGAAGCTTTCATTGCTTGGGAACTGCTGGCCTCAAAACATACTCAAACATGCCAAACCCCTGCATCTGCACCTCACATTGGCTTCCCATAGGGTAACCAAAATGTTAATTTGGTCCTTATTTTTAAGTTGCTTAATGCCGTGGCCCCAGAATGACTGAAAATAACCTAGAATTCTCAGTGAAGAGTTCTGCTTTTTGAACACTTTGGATCCTCTGGTGTAATGTCATTTCCAACAGTAACAGTAAAGTCATCTATATTGTAGGAAAAGAAAAATCTTAGTGGATGGTGTAAAACTTTGAAATGAACTACATTTGGAATTATAGAATTCTCATTTTTGGTGCATTGCTTTGAGTTGCCAAATTTAGCTTTCATCTTACCTGTTTTTCCCTGGAGAAAAACAAACAACCATGTAGTGAATGCAAGACTTTGATGCATCACTGGAAAGATGGATGTGGTATAACACCAAGTTCTGCGATAGGCACGGAGAAACTTGTTCCAGAAAAAAAGCTTTTCTTTGGTCTTGCTCGATTCTATTTGAAAACTGGTGGTTTATGCTGAGTTTTCCCTTATGGTAATATGGTTGATCCATCTCTCTGGTATCTAGTAGTTAGAGTCTGTAGAAAATAGAATACTGAATAGAATACTTACTCAGGTAAGCACAACATTCCCTTCCATTTCATTGAGTTCCTCTTCTGCCTATTTTTTTTAATGCCTTCTCCCTTTAGATTCTTTTTTATTATATATCTGCTATTTATCATCTAGAGCACACCTAAATTCGTTATGTCATATATCTGGAAATTAGTTAGCAACCCATTAGTCATCATGCTGATCAGCACTGACTCATTTTTTTTTCACTTCCTCTGTGCTTGTGTCTGCTTGTTATCTCTGATCTCCTACATATATTTTAAACTGTTTGGGTGTGGAATTGATTTTTTGGTATATATTAGAAATTAGCTTAATGGGAATTTGATCCATGATTTGGCATTCTAGAGGTATAACAGTCTGAATTGATGAGTTCAATTATACAAGGGACCAAATGCCCATACCCATCCATGAGAAATAAACTTTTCAGTATTTGGCTACTCCTTTTACATAGCAAAGAAGATAGGGTACCTTGAGTAACCTTGTGGATTAGACTGAGATGATTAAAAATTCAGAGTAAATGTCATTGTGGTGATTGGAATTTATACTGAAAACAGTGTTTGGAGGGAAGTGCTTCTGTTTTTTTTTTTTCTATGATTAAATACCATATTTATACCATAAATACCAAATTTATACCATAAATACCATATTTCTATGATTAAATACCATATTTACAAATACAAATTAGTTGCTATCGTCCTTTTTTTTCTCCCAGAATTTATCATGACCATTTGGTTTGCATGTGTGTGTTGTGTTAGTAACAACTATGAATAATGTTGAGCTATTAATCACATTGAGTTCTAATAATAATGCTACACTTTGCCTTTACTACAACTTAGAAATTAGTGTGTGCAGAGTTGCCCAAAAGGCTCTTGGTCATCAGGCAGAACGGATCTTCCTGTGTTGATCATGCGACCCTTTCACGGTGTGAAACAGCAGATAAGTTTCCGATGAGCAGAGTTTTTACCTCTTTCATTTACAAAGTTGGTTCCATCTAAACCCCTCACAAATTCAATGAAAACTGTTACCTTTCTTTCTTTCATATGCCCAGCTTTACATAGTACTCACAGGGCACTTGCAACTTTCCCTGTAAAGGCGGATTGTGAGAGGCATACCTGGGAGGGAAATAAGTTACTCTAAGCAAAGTACTGAAGTAGTAAAGTAGTCTGCAAGCTAAAGAAAATAAAGAGTGCTCGGAAGCTGCAGGGGGATCACCGCAGTACAGTCCATACATCCCTCTTCCTGTGAGGGAAGGAAAAAGAAAACCTTAAGGATATCTACACAGAGCCATACTGTGAATTCTCCTGCAGTGTAGCTTCCCACAAAAGTGAAGTTGGTGCAGAAACCTCTAAGTAATCTTTGCTGCAGGAAGTGGTGGAGGTGACTCAGTCAGTGGCACTCTGACATCTGAGTCAGTGCTGAACCAGAGCCTCAGTGTGATGTCAGGAAGCACCAAAGTGCTGCTGGGGGCTGTGTTGTGGAAGAGACATATAGAGCTCAACATCCTGTTTGTTACCAATCCTAAAAACCCAGTGGCAGTTTCAAGCCTCTTAACCTGGGGTTTTTGGCTGTCTGTGAATTCCAGTTGCTCATTTCTTTCACTCATTTTTATGACATTTTATTCTGAAGTGGTTGATATTCTGATATCTTAAGCTGTTCTGCTTTTCTACCTAGAAGAAGGGCTTTGACATCAGGGAACTGAGGAGGAGAGAAGTGATGATACAGTTTGTAAAGTACTGCATTATGCAGTACTTTTCTCAGAAGTGTGATGTCTTTATTATTGCTGTTTCAAAGCTTCAGGCCACTCCAAGAACCCTCCAAGTTTATTGCATTAACCTGGGATCATACTTTACAATAATTCTCAGTATGTCAGATTTATAATTAAAATAAACAGAAACTCCCAAATCACAAGCTCTTCTTTTAAGTGCTCTAGCCTTTCCAAAGGTGTATTAGCGTTAGAAATTATACTGCTGAGTGTTTTTTTGATGCTTCAGTGTTTTATTTCAAGCTGCTCTTTCCCACTGATACCTCTTCCATAAGCATAAATGCAAACTGTAAATATAACATGTTCTTCATTCCTCAGGAGTATAAATTGGCACTTTTGCAGTGCTATGGAAGATATCTCCAGCAGTTCATTTCTGTAAACCTTGATGAAATCATAGATGATGTGAATCAATTTAAATCTACCTTTTTCCCAAATGGTTTCAGAGATAAAAATGCAGCACTTACGGTAAGTTCAAATATTTTTTTTGGTCAAAGACATTTGCTGATTTAAAATCAATAGCCTGTTTTATCTTCCCCAAATGCTCTTCATATTAATTAATTAATTTTAATTCACATCGTATTAATTAGATATTAACAAATACTAATCTTCAATAGGTAGTCGGTATAGATTACATTGAGGTTTAACAGCCATGGATGATTTGAACATGCAAGGTTGGTATTCTTTGAAATAGAGATAACACATTTTTAAGAAGATATAAACACTTATGCTTCTGTGGCATATGCTGTGACTTAATGTCACAGCAATTTTCTCTGAATTAGCTGTGAAGCTATTCCATAAATGCCTGCAGCAGTTTTCCCTCTGCAGTAGTTCCTAGTAACCGTTGTCAGAATCCAGATATGGGCTAAAGTTGATAACTGTCTTGCAAGTGTTGTAGAATTTTTTGTAGACTGTGATCTGAACATTAGGAAAAGTTCAAGAGAGCTGAAATATTGAACTGCAATTTATATTATAAATGTGCAAAAACTGTAAAACAAAAATGTTCACAACATAGTAACAAGAAGCATTGAATCAGTAGATAATATACTTAATATGAAAATAAAAAATGAATAGATTTCTAAGTGCTCTAAGTTCATGGGGAACTCAGTGATCTCATAAACGTGTCAGCTTAATTTTTATTAAATACTTATAAAGATAAGAGTTTGCAATTTATCCTATGCTATCCATGGAAGAGAGTGTTTTAGTAGCTATAGAGCTCCCCTATTCTAAAAACATCCTAGATTTTATCTTCAGTAATGTTTTGTTGAGAAGCTGTTTTTCAGGTTTTCAGGTAACTAGGTTTGAAGTTCCATAGACCCTGAACCAGTCATGCTGTTGGGTGTTACATGAATGTCTACTAAAATGTCTGTTCTATAGCTTGACTTTGGATACTGACATATCCTTAAGTTTTGAAATATGGAACCAAATTTTACCATGATTTTTTACAATTTGTAAGGACGATGCTAATACCTCTTCTAAAAATGAAATTATACCTGAATGCTTCATATGTAATTCTTTTGCTAGGTTTCTGTCGTTTACTTTTATTTACTAATATAACAGTATTGAAACTGTAGAAATGAAATTCTGCGGTTTGAAATTTACAGTTTCAGTGAACTAATTACAAAAAAAAAAATATAATTTCAGACGTTAAAGTTAGTAGGCTTCTAAGAGCTTGACAGATACTGATAGGCCTTGTTACACTTGGCTCGTTCCAACCCTGTACCAAGGACTCTGTAGGGCACACATGGCTGATATTACTCTAGGTTATGTCTTCCATGGATATAGAAGAGAAGGGATGATTCTTCTGCAATCAGATCCATCAAGGCAAAATCAGATGCAATCAATGCAAAAATCAATGGGTAGAAATCTATGGTACAGATGGGGAAATAAAGATTTGCCTTTGGTTACACTGGGCATCAACGGAGAAACTAAGAATTAAATCTAGACCATTTGAATATTAGTCAGCTAAGTCTTACTTAGCTCTCTCCCTACAAACCTTTCAACAGTCACAGTGCACTCTCATCTTGGTGCATTCTCATCTTGAGATACTGTCCCATGTTAATAGTCAATCCACCTTAAAGCTTTAGCATTTCTTCCGTGTTTTAATTCTCAGATCAATATCACACTGAGTTTTCCCTGGCATTCTTGATCTTTTTATAGTCACTGGTTTGTTGTGCTTTGCAGATGTAAAAATGTGGTATGTGCATGCACTTTAAAGGCAGATATATTTTCATTTATCTATGTTTCTGTATGTTTTAGTTCCATGCTTTGCAAGAGAGGAATGTTTGCATTTATCAGATGGTTTGTGTCAGTGACAGAAATCTCCAGAATCAAGAGTCCCTGCAGACTTGTTTCAATATCTTGTCCTCATTACGGCTCACTATGCAAGTGGCTTTACCTCAGGAGAATTTGTGTTGGCTTGTCTACAATGGTATTTGAAGCTTCTCGTTTACATTTTCTTTGTTAATGAATCCTGTGGAGGGAAATTTTGTACATGTAATTTAAGGTCAACTAAAGGGTCCTGAATAAATTTCTAGATATTTTTTAACCACAGTAGGATGTATTTAACAGACTGTATTTTGAAATAGGAAGTTTTAATTTTATATTTCTACATAGGGTTTGTTTTTCGGATGGGTAACTCTAAAAGTATTAGCTTTTTCATTATAGTGTGATTTGAGTTTACAAATAAAATGAAATCTGACAGGGCATACTGAGGCCAGTTAAGTGAATTCTAATTGAATAAAAAGCTGGTAATTTTTTTTTGATGATTTTTGTGAAAAGTGAATTACAGGTCCAAGAAGAGAAAATAACTATGTGTAGCATTAAATGTTTGTTATTTTTCTTTACTATTATCCAATAAGGTTAATAATAAAATTTCTTTAAAAATTCTGACCCAAAGTTAGAATTTGAGTCTATCCATGTATGATTTTAGTGTGCTATTTATAATTTCTTGTATTAGGATATGTTTGAGAAAAAAAAATGGAATTTCCGTGAGACAGAGATATGCAGAAAGATGTATCAAGAGTTCATATTTCAAGAAGAGGAACATCGTATTTGTGCTTTAAAAAGAAAATTTCATTTCCTCAATCAAAAATTTGGATAATTCTTGGTTCTATAATGGGTAATTGTTGTAATACAAATTGAGGAAATTATATGTTTTTAAATGAATGTTGAAAAACACTCATATTTACTTTCTCTGAGATACAACTGGTCTTGACATTCTCATCCTTTTGTTTTGTTGGGACTGCCATTGCATATTTTCCTAGTTCCTGAGCATTTTTCTACAAGTCTTTTTGTCAGTAGGAGATTTTGTGCCTCATTAGACATTTGAGTGATGAAAAAAAAATGCTTTCTAATGCTTGCAAAATTCTTGCTTATTCGGATAATGATACCCTGCTAGCTGTGACAGTTGACATAGTGATGCCTGTGTGCTCCCGTAGGTGCCCATTTACACACAGTCATGCGGACAGAAGAATAGATTTTTTTCCCAAACTGCAACATTTTTTGTACTTCCAGGCTGATTTTTTGAAAGGCTGCCTTGTGACATAGCTGAAAGTCAGTAGCTTTTTGACAGGGTTTTGTCTCCAAGTCACTTAGATGCTTTTGAAAATTTTGTTCCTAATCAGTTTTCTTCATTTGGCTTGTGATACAAACTGTCACATAATAGCATTGTTGGCTGCCAGGACATCACCCTGACAGATTAAAAGCAAGTCTGTGAGGAGAGAGAGTTTTTGATTTGTTTGTTTCTTTGTTTTTGCTACTATGGTGTTGGGAAAAGATACCATTGCTTGGTAAAGTCAAAATTCTATATAGTACATATTTAAAACTTCCTTCTTTTCTGATTTGTAGTGTACTTTTGTAATTAATTTAGCATAAGAATATAGTGACTAAATCTTGACTCTTTTAGAGGTGTTAATAGAAAATTTAGTTTTAAAACCAAAACTAAAACTAAAATAAGTTTAAAACTAAATAAATTTTCAGGCTCTAAAGTGTCCAAGTTGTAAGATGTTTCAGTTGGTTAGAAACAAATTTCAGGGGAAAATTGCTTTTTACTTTATTTTGCTTTATTTTATTCTTACAGGTACAATTCATATTTACATGATATGCAGACATTTGATGATGATAGGTCACTCTGCTAAGGTATGGCAAACTAAAATGGAAACATTTGGAACATTTATGGAAGATTAGCAATGCACGTATATTTTGCCTAATGGCATAACCTGACATTTATTTCACTCTCTTTTGCCAGTGATGGTGCTTCTCGTGTGTAAATAAAATCTAGCATGCAGAAGGACCAGTGTATGGTCCTCACGCCATCCTGGCTCTTCTCCTTCTTTGGTAGTGGAATGAAGCCCCCCCAGAATCTTGTGTTGGATTTTGAGATGGCTAAGGCTGCAGTGGAGCCTCTGAGAGCTGCCCTTTTCTGAGTGTCCCCAAGCCTGAATCTGTTATCCTTTATATCTTAGGTTTTTAATGTATTTTTTAAACATAACTGTTAAAAGCATAATATGTTTTTAAACATAACTTATGAACTGTTCAGTTCATAAATGAGCTACGCTAATAAGAGAGGCTAAGTGTCCCCCTTCTTTGGCTTCTGTTGTGTTAGCACTGATTATTGATCCTAAACGAAGTACCACTAAAATGTAGCATGTGCTTCCTTCTGTCTTTAACCTTATGATTTTGGAAATCTTCACTTGACTTCCCTAGAAAAAACTGTCTAAGGAAATCTCAGTTCTTTAATGAGTCTTTATTTTTAAGAGTTGAGAACATGTCCTCTTCTTTCAAGTTGAAAAAGTGTACTTAAAACATACATAAAGTCAAGCACAGTTATAAATACAGTAAATTAGTATTCTGTACAAACATATCCCAGCAGTAACACTGACTGCATGCAGCGGAATTTTTAACTGCCCAGGTGATATCCAGTGAATCTCAGTGGCAGTTGTTGTAAATTGAAGTTTGGATATTTTATTATGTGAGTTTAAGTCCACTGTTTAAGCCAGGGTAGAAAGACCATGATTCAGCTGCCTCTACTTAGGTGTCTGAAGCCACATGTCCTACAGGTGCCTGACCCTGACGTGCCCAAACATCTTGGCTGGCCTCCACCGGCTGTGCCAGAATGGCCCAGGGCTTCTATCTCCTCTGCCATCCTCATGCAGGTTACTCGGATCTCTTTCAGATGCTGATTTTGTGCATCTGAAACAAATCCCCAGGATTTGCCTTCTGCTCCTTGGAAAGTGGAGCTGTACTGACACCTGCTGCCTAGGATTTTAGTCACGATTTCTTAGTTGATCAGATTCACAGAATCACAGTGGAGTTAAGGTTAGAAGGGACCTCCAGAGATCATGTAGTCCATCCCTGAATGATCTGGCTTTCTTTTCTTTTCAAGTTAAGGATTTTTCTTTGCTTGAGCTTCCACTTCTTCCCTGCTTAAATTTTAACAGGCTCCACAGCATCCTAGATGCAAAATCTTTTCTATAGAACTGCATGGTAATGTTACTGCTCTGATTTTATACTGTGAACTTTATAAAAAATCTGTTTAAAATGCATTCCAATTGAAAGTGTATTTCTTCAATGCAGGTGCTGGAATACTTACTGTGGGCCAGTGTCTGTATGGAATCATCCATTCCACTTTTATGTGTACACTATTTGACATGGAGAGCCACTCTTTATACTGCAGTTTCTCAGTGTTCTTATGATTGTCAAGACAGCATTAATGGAGAGGTATTCTGATTTGCCATGGTTAATATTTCAGATGCAATCAAATGGAAAATAAACATTTATGCCTAAAATGCGATTGTATGTATTTTTTCCTTTTCTATTTATGTTCCAAAATTTAACTACATTGTGGAAGTGTGTTTCATATGTAAATGAATAATCAGTTCAAAGTTAAATTTAATGTTACTTTTTAATATAATCCTAGTCCTAGATTTTTAACATTAAGTAGCAGCCAGTCCTCATGAAGATATGCAGATATACAATGGAATTTTGCAAAGGTTTTCATTTCTTTTTTAGCAGTTGTTCAGGACTTGGCATTCATTGTGGCCTTTTACCATTGTTTGAATTCAAGAATGATTCAATTCTAAAATTATGCACTAGCAAACAGAACAGGAAAACAATTTCAGTTTGTATACGTCAGCTCATTATCCTTTCTTATTATTAGTGCTGTTTTTTTTTACTTTGGACAGATATTTGCTCGCCGTGGCCTAATGAAAATTGATGAACTCAAGCAACTTGAAAATATCAGTTCTTCTCCTGGAAATTTAGAAACCAAAAAGATTTTTAGAGAGGCCACCGTAAAGGTAATCACCCTGCAATTAGACATAGACTGTTACAGTACTTAAAATTAAAAGGACAGAACGTGTAACAATTATTTACTGTTTTTCTTTCTGTCAGATGACAGTAATGATTTTCAAAAGATCAGTGTATGAATCCAGAAGAAAACCCAAAAGCTACTTCCGACCTAAGTTACGAGTTAACCTAAAAGAAGCACAAAATGTAAGTTTTAACATTTTATATTATGGTATTCCTGCATTGAAGTTTTACCTCATCCTCTGAATCTCCCTGAATATCCCCTGAATATAGTTATAGATCTACCTCATATGAACTTCATAATATAATAGCAAGTTCTGGAATCTCTGCATTTTTGAAGAAGAAAAAGATTCTACAAAGTGACACTAGCTTGATGAAATCTTGATGAATGATTGGGATGTTAGGAATTTATCCAACTTTCAAATAGCATTTTGTTACATTATGTATTTGTATATGTTATCTATATCACATAGCAGATAAAATCCAGAAGCTTGAAAAATCTTCCTTAATTGATTTTGTTCTGCAGTATCTTTGTGACTTTTATTAGTTTTTGACTGAACTGAATGCCTGAAGTTAAGAATAAATCATTAGAACTTACACTGCTCATAACTCCTCCACTAAGTCTTTTGCTTATAAAATTTATTATGACAATTCTCATAGCTTTATTTAAGAATAAATAGTATTGAATATTCTCTAGTATCTTCTAATTTTGTAATTTTTGGTATTTTAAAATTTTTTAAATATTTACTGTGCTGGATTTGTGCTGCTAAGAATCATTTTCTACAAAGTGTGTAGAACCTAGCTCCTGATGCTCCGGTTTGTATCATTTTAAGAAGACATGTGGGTGGCTTTAAACTACATGGCCTTGATACTTTTTAACTCATGTTTTCTGTTGTACTGCTCTCTTAGTGAAGTACCATGCAGCAGTGTCTATGGTTGCTATGAAATCATTGTCCTTAAGTATTATACCTACTTGGCATGGAGCTTTGTTATGACTTTGAAGCATGAAATTCATAACAGCAGGACATCTTACAGTATATTCGTTCTTTTTTTTTAAGCATGTACTTGTTTTCTGAAGAACCACTTTGAAAGAAATCTTGCTTTATTGTAGATGAATTTAGAAATTACGAGATGTACATTCCTTTTTTCTTGCTTAGTTACCATGGCCTCGCACTGCTACCGAACGGCTCCTGATGGAAATGTTTGATGGTCCCGCAGCGCAGTTCCTTGCCATCCTGGAAGCTCTGTCTGATAGCAGCAGGCCCGTCTTGCGCCCTGCTCCACCTGTTCCTGATGAAATAGAAATTCGTGATGTGGTTTCTGAGCTTTTCTTTGCAGGCATGGGAATCCTTTCAGGTAAAAGCTTCCATTATATTAGCAAAACAAACAAACAAACAAACAAAAAACTCCAAACTCCCCTGGTTAGTATCTCCTGCCAGCATTTTTGTCATGAAAGCTTCACATCACATTACTAACAGAAGGCTTCAGGATTCTGTGGGAGAGGTTTTGTGCCATAATGTGTGTGTTTATCTGTCTGATGTCTTTGGCCAATTGAGGTCATTTGTTTCCTTTCCTGTTTTTGAAATTTCAATTGTAAAAAAAGAAAATATATAAGCATCTCTTACAAATACAGGAGGAACAATGTTCCTCTGTTTTCACTTTGGACAGAACAGACTTTACTTTAGAATAATATTTTCTTGATATTATTACTGGCTAATTAAAATAGTGAAGCTAATAAAAGAATATGAAATGATCTAACAAGTTGTCTATATTAAAGGTGAGGTGAGCAATACTGGTACTCAAGGAAGACACTGCACTGATGACTTTGGGATAAGTGCATCGTCAACCCTCTTGCAGTTGTTATTAAAAGGTACACTAGTTTTGAGTTTAAAGAAAATGATAAAGTTAACAAAAAAAAGACAAGTTCTGCAAGTGTTTGGGGAGCCAGGTGCACTTTCATGTTAATAGCAGTCCTATGCATAAATAGATTGCAAAATGATGTCCTCTTTGGGAAATATATTCATGAATGTCTGTAATACTGAGGCATGTTGAAGGGATTAGGTATAGATTTCATTAGCATTTTGCTATTACACTATTTATTGTTAGAATAGCATGCAAGTATATGCAAATGTTGTAATAATCATATATGCTTAGCATAGCTTTTCATCTGGATCTGTTAATGCCCCTAATAATCATTTAAAGTCCAAATTCTTGTACTGGTATTGCAGTATGTGCTTAAGGAAGAGAAGGGCTGTAACAAAAGGATTGCTCTCAGCTTGTTCAGGGCCTTGAATCAATTCCTGTACTGCTTCAGAAAATAATAGCTCTCTATTACTAACTTAATATTTCCAGCATCTTTCAACAAGGTGACCCTGTGCCTCGGTTGTAAGACAATAGCAGTGGCATGTTGCTAGGCCTGTAGAATGCTGTGCAGGGTCAGCTAAGGCACTTGTTTCGAGTTCCAAGGGTTAGAAAAACACTTTCCTGCCCTGCTGTAGTTTGGATAAATTTGCAGAGTGAGAAAACAGGATCCCTATGTGTATAAACAGGATCCCTATGTGTATAAATACATATTCAGATGTCGCAGTGAGAAATGCTCACCCATCTTGCGATAAATTATTCATGATTCTATGCATCATTTTTACTAGATTGCTAGGAAACGACTTTGTGGGGGAGATACCCTCATTTAAGCTGCTATAGGTGGAAGTAGGTTGTTTATGTCCTCAATGCAGGTACATTAATATCAGCACAAGTACAGCATTTCTGAAATGTATCGGGACATTGAAGATACATCAATGTAACTATAATAAAGTAACTATACAAATGCATAAATTACCACAGTGTGATAAAGCCTTTGTATCTTGTTGAGTTATTAAGAAATCCTTCAAGATTATCCTCACTGTGCAAAAAAGTGTGGAATTTTACCTTTATATTTTTAATACCCAAATTATTGTTTAAATAGACTTCCAACTTCTGAAAATATACGTGTGAATATATATATGTTATTGTTATTATTGCAGGAGAAAATGCTGTGTCTGGAGATGCTGCTGTGAAATTTGTAAAATTAGCTTTCAGCTATGAAGAGTGGGATGTGTTTGATTCTTCTATTGAATTAGTTATTAGTTTTCTTCAGGTAAGCCTGATGCTATTTACACATTCTTAATGTAACCTTTCCCTATGAGGATAAGAAAGAACACTCAATTCCCAGATTTTTGAGACCAACTCTATTAGTTATTTCTGT
>JAVCKT010096721.1:0-12658 GCA_032273925.1 Rhynchotus rufescens | reverse complement strand
ACAAGAGCCTGGTGTTGCTGACCCTTGGTGCCTCACAGTGTCCCCTAGACCTTTATGAACTATCAGCAGTCAAAAAGAAGGCGTGGGTCTTCACTGATGATATATTGTGTGTACTCCTGTAGATGGCTAGAAAAGAGATTGGCGGATGCTGGTGGATAAAAACCCCACAAAGCATTTCACCTGTGCTCCGTACTTTTCTTTTAGTGACTCTTACGTTCCTAAGGAGAGTAGATAGATGAATCCCGTGTGACCAGGTTGTTCTCACTGCTTTGTAGGTTGCTGTGTTAGCCCGGGCCAGATGTGCTAGCAGAGAAACCGAGGGGAATGTTGTGCAAGTGTGAAAGAAAATTAGCTTAATGTGGCTGGCACAAGGTTGGCTGGCCGTGAAACCCAGAGGAGAGTGGAGATATGAATAAAACCAGATCTGCTGGGGGAAGGGTTCAGTGGCACCCCGAGTGAGCCCTTCCTGCCAGCCTCAGAAACGGGAGCTCAGGCTTTTTGCTCCTGCCTTGCAGTGCTGGTACAGAATGTGAGGCTGTCACCAGCCCTTGCCTCCTCAAGCTCTCCCGTATCCAGTTGTATCAGATGTTTACAGGATAGAGGCTTCTAATGGGAACCGCTGACAAGAGGCATTTTGTAGAGTGACTGCTGTGCAGCGAATCTCCTGACACCTCTTTGGATTGTACTTCACTGTGGTTTTGCTTTTACATGTGCAAGTCCCAGCCTGCAGGGTCTGCTGTGGGTGATGCTAAGCTGAGCTTTTCAGTTTGAAACACAGAAAGCACTTGTTACTGAGATAATGACACAGCATGCTGGACCAGCTGGTTCATTTTTCTGGAATACCTTTGTATTCTCTTCAGTCTAGACTGCAAGTTTATGAAAAAAAGGGGCTAATTTTAAAGAGAGGGTCCACCTGGACTGATTTATGACCTGTCACAATGACTGCAGCGAGAGAAACACCTGATACACTGATTTCTTGCCTCAAATTTCTCCAGTCCTGTAAGACAGGTATTGATGTGATAATTATTAAACAGGATATCAAAGACTGTATTCTCTGGAGCAACAATAAATCAGGGAGATGCATTAAAATTCTCTGTAGGAAATGAAACTTTAGTTTTAATCAAATGTCAGCTGCAGGCTGCCCGGCAAGTATGAGTCGGTGCCACTGCTGGGCTGCTCCTGCCGAGCGGTGAACAAATGACCTTCTAGGGGAAAGAAAAAGAGCCTCCACTTGTAAACTCCCTAAATAGAAATCATGTGCTTGTAATTGCTGCGGTATTGCCTAGTTTGCAGTTGTTCAAGCTCCCGTGCTGTACTACATGCTCGTGGGAGATGGGGAGACGGAGCCGTCCGTGGGGGAATCGGGCCTGGCATTCCAGTGGTGAATGCAGGAGATCCCCGTGGAGCACCACCACATCAAGCTGGGCACGTTGAGCCTTGCACAGCCCACCGAGCAGTGCTCGGAGGCCAAAGGCATCTTTAAAGTTGAGTCCTGAGGGGCTCTGAGGCTAAATGCTCTTTCTCATAGTAGCCTGTTGGATTAAAGGACAAATTGTACCTCATATTCATAGCCGTGACTGGAACCCACCTCTGGGAGTCTGCAGCTGTTTGCCCAGGCTCTGGATGCAGCCTTCCGTATGCAGAAGCATGAACTGTATATTCAGGATTAAGCTGGACCCTATTAGTAAAAGCAGCAAATCAGTACGTCGGAAATCTCTTGATTTCAGGAACAAAACATTTCTATGCTTCAGCACGTCTCATTTTCAGGAAGAAAACTGCGCTCTCTTTTGGGAGTGCGTGCTCTGGGGTCACCAGCAATCCTAAGGTGATCTGCTGTTCCTCCAGAAACACTGGATCTGAGAACACATATCTGGAAAAATATACTTAAAAAAAAAAAAAAAAGAATTAGCAAAAGGGATAACACAGATAAAGATCTGTAAATAGATTGCCATGAAGGTGTCAAATATGGGAACCTTTTGGCTTTGTAACCCAAGAACAAGTGGAGGGAATGAATGAAGGCAGAAAACTTGTAGCTGAGGACAGTGTTTTCACTCGTGTAGATGGAGTGATGGAGATCCATGGAGATGGAGAGCTCCGAGAGCTGAAGGTGCGAATTAGCTTTGCCAGGGCTGAGCAAACTCCTGGAGGGTAGGTCTGCTCCTGGCTTTTGGGAACAAGCAAGGCCAGATGGAGCTGAGTCCCAGAAAATCCTTGACACTTCCAGCAGTCAGTTACGTAAGGACCTGCTTACTACAAATCCTTTTTTTTTTTCCCTCTACTGGATATTAGCAGGATTTCTTATGTTTTACAAGAAACGGGAAATGAAGCCTCCCTCCCTGCCAAAAAAAAAAAAAAAAAAAAAGGAAAAAATGATTTAAAAACCCATTTTTTGTGAGCTTGGCCTTTCACAATCCCGAGTTACTCTTAGGTTCTGGCAACCTGATGAATGCTGTGAAGTGCCTTCTTGAAGGATTCACAGCTCCAGCCTTCTCAAGCCCTCAAATGTTCCGTTTTGTTTTTTTTTCCATCTTTTTTTGCTCTCCTCTTCTCCCCTCTTCTCCCTTTACTTTTATATTCCAAGCAGCTGCGTGTCTCAGGTTTTCATTTGAACACTTTGAACCACAACTGAAGCAAGCTTAGCTTTTGAAACATTATGGGGAAAAGAAATGGCTTTAAGATGCGCAGTATTTCTAAAGCATTTGTTTCTAACGACTGCACTGGTACAGAAAGTCTCCCCCTCACATTTCTATGCTTAAATTGTAACCTATAAAAATTCACACATTGGATCAAAATACAGTAGTTAAGTACACGGCTGGGCATTGAGCCAATGCTCCGTCTCATCCCTCAGTGACAATTCCTTATCTGAGGGAAATACTTGTCCCTCTACATGAGAGGCAGGAAGAAGTTCTGGGTGCAGCTGATGAGCAGCTCTGCAAGCAGACCCAGGAGAGGCAGAGCTGGAGGTGTGGGGAAGGGCCTGAGCGCTCAGAGGCAGCAATGCACCGTGTCATCAAGATGACTTTCAAACCAGAAATGTATATCGAAATAAGTACACTGTTTTCCAGCTTGGCAGCGGTGTCCCTTCATGAGTTTATGCCCTCCGGAGATGCCTGGAAATCCTAATTTTGTGGTCAGGAATTGGAAGTTGCTCCGTTCCTGATTGCAATCAACAGCAACCTAGTAAACATTGTTATCCTGTTATTTGGCATCTTCAGGATTAGTATCTGGAAGGCAAAATTTCCACGAGAACGATTTCTGGGGGGACTGTGGAGCTTGTTCCTGGTCAGCACTGGGGTGGGAGGTCTGTGACCATTGTACAATTCTAACACCTGCCTTTCCCTTCTAGGACAAGGTTCTGCGGATGCTGTATGTGTGGGCACTTTGCCGGGACCAGGATGAACTCAACCCTTACGCTGCTTGGAGACTATTGGACATTTCCTCGTCGAGCACCGAGCAGGTTCTTTGAGAAGGATTGTGCCCTCGAGCTCCCAGTACCTCTCCCAAAGCAGGGCCGTCTCTGCACTCGCACCCTGCTGCATGATGAAACGTGGGCGCGGGAGAGGGGAGGGCAGAGGCTACGTTGGCTCCCTTGCAGAAGAGGCTCCTAGGAGTGCCATCATTGTACCAGGCCCTATTATGAACTGGATGAGTCGGACATTATCTGCCTTATGCTTTGCTGTGTAGCAATTGCACTGTAAGGGTGTATGGTAGATTTAAATGTGAATGATATAAGACACTAGCAGCTGCTGTTGGCTCCTTTTTTTTTTAATTTTGGCTGAAAGAGGATGATTTCGTTCCTCTGTGTTTCCCAGTGCTTCCAGGGTTGGACAGAGGTGGGTATCTGAGAGCACAGCCGCAGTGTCTGGTCCACTTTGCATCTACTGTCACCGTCTGGTGGCCTCACAGCATCCTGAGAAGCACTTGGAGGTGCTCTTAGGGAACACAGGTCACATCTAACATGCATTTCTCATGTAAGGCTACACCGGTAAGCCTTCTGTTGCTGCAATGTCTTGCACTTTACCAAACCAAATACAATTAGGTCTTTGCAACTCTTGGTTGTGGGGGGCACAGCCATAATGGAGGTGCTCATATCCCTGGGCAGGTTCTGAAGAGCAGCTGCAGGGGTGAACCTTCCTGCCAGCGATGATGTTCATCCTGCATCCCCAACTCTGCCGGGGGAATTGTGTTCCCAGTGGCTCTGGGTGGTGCAAGGAAGAACACTAAAAAGCACATGGCTCTGAGCCTGCTACAGGGGCCCTGACCACCTGCAGGGAGGCAGAGCGAGCGCTGGAGCAATGACCAGCAATAAGAGTTGGACAGAAGAGCAACAGATGAGCAATTAAGATGCAAAAGGAGGCAGAGGATCACCCCACGTAGCTCAGATCTTATCATGTGAGGAGACAAGAGGGTGCAGTTCAATTAATTACTGCTTAAAGTGAATTATGAGCACAACTTTCTGCACTGGGTATCTCAGTGGGGTGGCACGCAGGGCCTGGCAGGCCTGGTAGCCTCTGGAGGACGTCACTGAGCTGCTTGCACAGACTCTGGGCTTTGCTGGGGGTTCAGTTGGGATTCACCATGAGGGTCGATTCTTCAGCTGCTGCCTCTTACTGCAGCGGGAGGGTGGGGAAAAAGAAAATGTTTATGGAGCGGGAAATCAAAGGACAGATCTGCCGGTGATTTTCTACCTGTACACAAAAATGAGGCAGTGCAGGATAGCACTTCCTTGATAATGTGATTAAAGAGAACAATTTGCCCATTCTCCTTTCGCTTGTGCTTGTCCGGATCCTTTGCTGCCCTTTATATATAAGTGGGATGATTATGGCTCTTGGGTGAGGTGTTTAATTTCTGGAGCATCCGTTGCAGCCTGGGAGCAGACCTGGAGGCTGGGGTGGCAGGGCTCTCTTGGTGCCCAGCTGGCATTACTGCTTCCTATAGAAAAGCCTTTTCCGTGCAGCACGTGGTGGTGCTGGCTGCTCCCTCCGGGGCTTTCTTGCATTCCCAGGGATGTTTCTCTCCGTTGCTGTCTTACTTGTTCCTCTTCAGCAGCCTTTTTCCAAGGATGCACTGGCTTGAAGGCAATTAGAGAAGCGAAACAAGATGCAAACCCTGAGGAAAGAGGTGGCAAAAACTACAATAAATGTGAGTTCAGCACCAGTAACTGCTGTCCCTGCCAGGCTCACAGCTCAGCTTTGTCACATCATCACAGCTGGTGTCTCGGGCTCCCCTTGGCACTGTTGCTGGTGCTTGTTGTCACTGTGGTGGGCACCGTGGTGTGTCTGTGGCCGGGCTGAGTTGGGAGCAGAGCTGGGCTTGGTCTCATTGCGCCTTCCTGGGGACATTTCCCTGGCTGGGACCTGGGGTCTCCCATCCCTTGGTACCCGAAGCCTCCAGGCCCAACCCTTGCTCAGAAAGAAGTGTAGTTAAAATAATATTTATTTCTAAGCTCTTGGCTCAATTAACTATCTTGTTTGAGCACTTTAAGATTATTTTGGGTAGTAATTACAAGCAGCAATGTCTTGGGAGATGTAGGATTGGATTGAAAGGCAGCTCTCAGCCTGTCCGGGGATGGGAGGAGGATTTTAAATCCCATTTAAATATTTCCCGTGAGAGCGCGGATTTACAGGGGGCCGCTGCGCGAAACGGCGCGTGGAGAGAGCGTGGCGGCGCCCGTAAATCTCCATTAAATGAAATACTGGGTGAGGCTGATGCAGGGAGAGCGCCGGAGCTGGCGGGGTTTGATCCTCTCCTGTCTCCCTGGGCAGGTCGGCGGGTGCTGTAATGAATCCCGTGAGCGATGGCCCTGCTGTAACCTCCCCTCTGCTTCCCCGTACAGGAAACGCTGCAAAGCCCCAAACAGGCCAGAAACGCTCCCTTTTCCTGCGTTTTTCCCCAGCAGCGGCTCCCTTCCTGCACGCTCAAGCCAGGTATGGAACAGAGGGGCCAGGCAGGCCCTCTGCCATCACACTGATACTGGAAAAACAACCCGAGAGCAGGCAGGGCCGGGCAGCGGCGCGGCCGGGAGCCGAGCCCAGGCAGAGCCAGGCTCGAGCCGCTCCGAAAGAGCATCCAGGCCCCAGAGCATCCAGGCGAGCCGGGACAGCCGCTCATCTGCATCCTTGTGGTGGAGCCGTTCTGGAGCTTGGATCTGAGTCAGGGCTCCCGCCCGGGCTGGCAGGATGCCCGGCTCTAATCCTGCCTTCGAGCTGTGAAGCTGCCCCATGCCTTCCTCTTCCTCCTCCGCCTGCCTCCCACGCTGTAAAGACTCAACCTGCCCACCAAATTCTGGCTGGTGGATCCCGAGGAAGGAGGGGAGCCATCAAAGGGATCCCAGGGAAGCCAAAGGTGGTGCTGGTTGGAGGATCCATCACTTAACCTGGCCCAGCATCGCTAGAAACTGTGACACCAGGCAGATGTGACCAAGCTACTGCACCGAGCTCAGAGCTTTGCGTGTTGTGACCGAAGGGATACGGGTGCTCCAAAGAGCAGATCTTCTTACCCCGTTCGTGGCAGGTCTCGCTCTTGGTCTTAGTGGTCTTAGTGTGACGCCTGGCACTCCAGTGAGCGGTAGGATTAGGGAAGGGGCTCGCGGGACATGGACATTTGTGAGAGAGGAGATGCCAGTGCCTCTCCCTGGTGGGAATTTGCGAAATGCCTCCTGGTTCTCGTCAGCCAAAAGCTGTGCCTTGATCACAGTTGGAAGTTTGAGAATTTGAGAGCAATCCAAGCGAATTCCAGCAAAGAAGAACAGATTTATCTGATGACGCCGCATTGCAGCTCAGGGCTGCTGCACAAAATGCATTGCAGAAATGTCTCTGCCTCTCCCCAGTGATGTATGAATCAATTGCCTGCTCATCCTCCGCTTGAGAGCTGATTTTCATTCATGGCATAGCAACAAATGGGCAAATGTCTGGGTGGCCGTGTGCACCAGGACCTCGGTGGCCTGAAGCTGGGACCCCTTGTAGGACACACAAGCATCCTTGTAGGACACAGGCATCACAGGCAGCACTTGTTGCCCAGGCTGGCTGAATCTTGTTGCTTGTGCTCTCGTTCCCTCCCAAAAAAGAGAGTTTTGGTGACTCAGCTCATGCTGGTGGCTCCTGGGCTCCCGCTTCTCCCCAGCATTGGAAGGAGCCCCTGGGCTACTGTTCTCCCCGTTTCAGGTTAAGGCAGCAGCTGTAGGCTCATTGCAGAGCGGCCTCAACTGCACATT
This sequence comes from Rhynchotus rufescens, assembly GCA_032273925.1. NCBI lineage: Eukaryota > Metazoa > Chordata > Aves > Tinamiformes > Tinamidae > Rhynchotus > Rhynchotus rufescens. Next base: position 5,445 of record JAVCKT010096721.1, on the reverse strand, counting down.
GTCTGGGGGGACATGGATGATTTAGAAGTTTCTTGGAATTTAAACTTTATTCCCTGTTCACGTCTAAGGGAAGTTTTGCAGATCTTAGCCCTGCTCGTCTGATTGTCCAAATTGCCTTGGCAGAGCCTGCCCTGAGTCAAGGAGCAGAAGCACAAGGACCAGCTTCCCAGAGCCAGGGGTCAGACTTAACTGTGGCCAGCTCAGAATTCAGTGCAGACGCTGACACTTAACTTATTGATTTCTTCTCAGGAGAAATCCACTTAGGTTTCATGAGATCAAGCAGGCACCAGGCCTGGAAAGGTGTAATCTGATGGACACAAACATTATCCCTGCAGCGCCTGGAGCTCCGTCTCTGGAAGCTGCAGCTCCTGCTCTGCTCAGGAGGGAGAGGACAAGACTTGCTCCCCAAAATCTCAAGTTTGAGGGTGATTTAAGGGAGCTGTTCTGTCCTCACGTGTCGTTCGGCGCATGGGGGTGATTGAGGAGCCCCTCTTGGAAGACCTGAGCGGCTGCCTGTGTCCTTGGACACCCCCTGCTTCCCACTTCTGCTGAGGACGCAAGAGCCACCAGCTGCCTGGCCATCACTGGCAAGGTGAGCCCGGAATTCCCTGCATCCCACTGGGAATTAGATAATGCTGACTTGCCCCCAGTCTTGTCCAACAGAGACGTGTTCAGGACAAGCATTTTACCCTGGGCCCCATCGGAGGCGGGAGGCTGCTCGAGGAAGCAGGGAGCACAAACTTGTGACTTGCTTTGCTTCTGGAAAGCGCTTAATAAAATCCCTGGGTCTGTGCAAACCTGTAACCAAGAGGCCTTCCTGGGAGCTCCTCACCTTCCATCTGCTCCTCGGCCCTTTGCTCTGTCTCGTGCTGGCCTTAGAGCTGCCTCCTCTATAGCAGCCTAATGCGGGCAGAGAGGAAAGCCGGGATTTTCCCACATTTCTCCCTATGGAGGGAGTGAAACTGGCTTGTCCATCAAGGCTTAGATGTGGCTTGGGGCAGGCTCAAGGATGCAGGGAATAGGGAGCAATCCAGAGGTCCCAGGCCAAAGTTTTCATGTCCTGGAGCCGAAACGGGACTAACCAGCTCCCTGGTCCTGGGGAGGACGAGTTGGCGTGGAGGGCCGTTCTCTGCAAGAAACTCTAGTTATGGGAGCGCCGGTGAGCAGAGCTGCTCGCTGCCCTGCCAGGCTCCCCGTCACGCTGATTCCAGACGCAGCCGATTGCAAATTGCAGGCAATCCGCAGCAGGGAATTCGCCTGGCTCGGTGCGGCGCTCTGTCTGTTCACAGATCCGCGCAGAGCCATCCAGTCATTACGTGTCATTAATAACAGGGCCCGCTTTTAAAAATGAAAGTCAACTTGCTCCCTAGGGTGGCTTTGGGTCCCGATGGGGGATAATCTGGGTTGGTGTTGGGGTGTCCTCAAGCCCCTTCCTGCCACCTGGGGTCTTTTCCAGCAGCTTTCCTGGGCAGGGCAGAGACTTTCCAATTTAGCAACGGTCCTGCAATCTCCTCCAGTGCAGGAGACAATAGGCTGGATGGAGAGAGGTTATTTTTTGCCCTTCACAGTATCATAAATTCCAGTCCAGCCTGGAACCAGAGACCGTCTGAAGTCTAAGTCCGAGAAGTTTTGAGCTGTGGGTGTGACCAGGTGACCACAACGTTGGGGGCTGCGGGGAGAAGGAAGAGGGGTTGGAGGGGTTGGCCGTGCCTGGGGAGGCTTCCTGCCCATCGCGGAGCCTCCGGGTGTTTGGAAGGAGCCGAGGACGGGGGTCCCGGGGCTGTGCGGGGCCCTCGCGCCGGCGCCAGCGGCTGCTGCTTCTTGGCTGAGGCCCGTCCAGCACCATTAGCTCAGGCCACCTTGGCAGAAACTGTCTGCCTTGCTAATTTAATGAGCCCCGGCCTTAATGCATGGCAAATCCTGACATAAATAAAATAAAACGTGTCCGAGTGGAGCTTCTTCCCAATCACAATTCATTAGGCAGCTCCGAGGCGCCGGCTGGACCACAGTTGATCCTGCCAGCTGGGGAAGAGCAGTTTGCTCCTCTCCCAGGTCCAGCCTACACAGGCACGGTCGGGGTCTCACATTAGCTCTTCCTGGTGCTATTCAGACTCGTTTTAGCCCAGAGCAATTCTGGATTCATTGTGGGTTGAATCCATTACTGGTTCAAACCAGTTACTGATTACCAGTTACTGATGCTCAGCTGAGCGTCAAGAGGAAGGGAGTGATTCACACAAGTTGTTACTGAATTACCTAGAGCCAAGATTCAAACTTGAATAGTGAATGTGGTTAACTGCTGGTACGAATCCCACCCCAGAGGAAAATCCCCAGAGGAAATGGGGGAATCTCCTCTTAGAGAGGTCCTGGGTCAGGGTTAGGTATCCTGGTGAGGTGGCACCTGGGCTGCATCGAATAGGTCAGGCCAGAAGATCCGCTTGTCACTTTGGTGTTAAACCCCCTGATGTTATGAACATGCAGGCAGGTTCCCGAAAGACTGAGGGGAAAAGGGATGGGATTCATCCCAGACTTCCCCATGCTGTGTGTTCCCTTTGCTACCCCTAGACGTTCGGGGTTTTGCTGGTCCAGCTTGTCCTGGGGTGTATGAATTCAGGACATTGCATTTGCAAACCAGCCTCTTCATCCTCATGATTTCCTTCAAACCTTCCCATATTTGCTGCTAGGGGATGCAGCGCTCAGGGTAGCTCTGGAACAGGCCACCAAGACACCCTTTGGTCCTTATTCTTCCACAAGTTGGTGCACATTAGGGATGCAGCCGGCGCTCCGGATCAGATTGTCCTCCCTGGGATTTCTGGCTCAGGGTTGCTCCTTCCCAGACCTTCACGTACAGCCACTGCCAAAACACAGCGACGAGAAAAGCGCTGTGTCAAGACTGGTGCGTGAAGCTCGTTTAAGGAAAGTTCATTAGTTCTTTGCACGGGGTGTCTCAGGAACGTGTCCGGGTGCCCAAGGTGTCCGGTTCCTTCTGCAGTTGGATCATCCACGCTCACCAGCAGAACGACTCACCGAGACCTGTGGTCTTCTGCACATGGCCAAGCTGCACATCCCCAACCCTGCCGCTGCTTTAAGGGAAATGCTTTAAAAACACCTTCCCCGAGACAAAAAGCACAGGGGGGAACTACCCCTTGGAAAGGATCTTGCTGAAATAAAGCAGCAGTGGAGAGAAGCACCCCAAGCCCCCAGCTCATCCTTAGCTGTCTCTGCTGATAGAGAGCAGGGATCCTGGGTGAGGAGCGGATTTTACGGGGTCTCGTGTCACCCCAGGCTCCCAAACTGCGGAGTCACTGCCGTGACTCCAGCCTGGCGGCAGCAGAAGCTCCAACAGGGCCCGGAGCGTCGTCAAACAGCAGCGCCAACAGTCGGCTCTGAATTACGAGCCGGGCAGCAGCTGCCGGTGCCATCAGCAATTTGGTGTTTTCTCTTGGTTTTTTTTTTTCCTACTGTCGGAAAGTGCTCGGCACTTAGGAAAATCTCATCCATGCTCCAGGACCTGGAGGCCGATGCCCAAGGCCAGGAGCACCCGGATGCAGTGTGTCCTGCTTAACGTCAGAGCCTGCAGCATCAAAACCCCTCGCGCACCCTCCGGAAAACTTTACGGGGAGGCCCAGGCTCATGGAGCACAGATTGGGAATGGAAGGGCTTGGAAAATCCTTCAGGGGAGCTGGATGCAGCACATGGGCTTTACACCTTCAGGCTCGTGTCTTCCTGGTCTTAAACATCAGGAGGTTTTGATTCTTTTGTGTATTCTGGTTTCCAAAAGAAAAAAAGATAAAAAAAAAAAAAAAAGATGGGAAAACAGTGCAGATTACAAATGAATACTCCAGTTCTGGCCTATCCTTGAGCTAAATCTGCTATGTCCCAGGTGGGATGCTTTAGGATGCCTCGTTCCTAGGATGTTTCCATGCAGTTTTCACCCCACTCCCGCAACACTTCTGGAACAGCTGGGAAAAGGGTTGGAGCTGCAGGTGTGAGCGGTGCAGCAGGAGCCGCGCTCCAACACACGCTGCAACTCCCGAGGATTCCCGGAACAGGCACCGCGGATGCGCTCGCCTTCCCACCCCGTCCGGGGGCAGGACGGCTCCGGCTCGGGGCGGCTGCAGTTATTTTGGTGCCGCTCCGTCGCCGCGTGGGTCTGAGCAGCCGCCGTGCCCGAGCGCCCGCAGCCGCTCGCACCACGCGCTCCTGTCACCATAGAGACTCCCAACACTTTTCCCATGCTCCGCTCTTGGGCTTCACCATTTTGCAGGGACTCGGGCTGCTCCCGGGGCGACGCTCTGCAAGGAGGAGGTTTTAAAGCGAATATAATGGGTGTATTTTGGAGCAGCCCCTGGCAGCGCCAGGAAGGGGGAGGTTTGCTGCAGCTTGTCCGTGCTTTGAGCCTCCCCAGGAAAGCCCGTGGGACACCTCTTCCCGTGTCATCCAGGGGTCTCCTCATCCTCTGCATCGTGGATGTCCTCCTCTGAGGCTGTGTGCTCTGCAGGGGCTGTCCCTGTCCCCTTTGCTGAGGGGTCCAGCAACGTCCCCTCGCTCCTCTTCTCCTGCCGAGGGGTGGCTGCTGCCCGGGCAATGGAGAGGGAAAAGGTTCCGCTCCTGCTTGGAGCTGCTAGGAGGTGGGGGAAGATGCCACAAGTCGGTGTCCCCAAGCCCACCTGCGTCAAAGTGTCCTCTCTGCCAAGGGGTACAAGATTCCCATTGGGAAGCGGCTTCCCACCAGGGAAGAGGGAGTGCTCAATCTGCTTGGCAAAACCAAACCATGCAGGCGAAAAGACTCTGCAGGAAGGTGTCTGGGCACCCACGTGTGCATCAGCCCAGTGCAGCTGCCATCCCTGTGCACAGCTCTAGCTTTATAATATGTATTTTATATATATATATATGATGGCTCTATACTATATACATTGCTCTGTGTGTCTGGTACAGTCACCAGAACGTGGCAACGGGATGTTCCGAGCCCTTGGATTTCCTGGAGCTGCTGCTGTGTTTCGGAGGGCGGTGCAGGGGCTGCTGCGAGCTGCAGAGCTGGTGCTGGGCACGAGGCGCCGAGGGGCCGCGAGCCGGCACCGGCTCCGGGCAGGACCCTGCGCTGCCTGGAAATGTCCAGAGGGACCGGGGTCCTGCTGCCTGTCCCAGCGGAGCGGCCGGCCCCTGGACACGGTGGCGCCTTGGGGACGGGGCCCGCGGCTCCCACGCACCCTGCACTGCCCCACGGCCGGCTGCGCCCTGTGGGGCACACGCAGCTGCGTCCCCTCAGTAGCACCCCTGCCACCTCGGCCCCACGGACACCCTGGGGTCCCACTCCCGTATCCCCAAGGGCCTCCCATCAGCGCACACCAAAACATCCTCCACGTCCCCCCGGCTCGCGTCCCCCCCGTCCCTCCCCCCGTGCGTCCACATTCCCCTGCGGCCCCACTCCCGGCACCTCTCCTCCCG
>JAVCKT010096720.1:0-12659 GCA_032273925.1 Rhynchotus rufescens | reverse complement strand
TTTTCTCCTAAATAATAAGCAATATCAAGGTTACCCCAGGGCAATGGAAGAGTCCTTTCAGGTAATTCAAACAAGCTGGAAGTCATCTCTGAACTAAAAACGAACTAAAGGAAAAGAGTAAAAATGATTTTAGGAAATAGAACAATACCCCACTTGCACTTTCTAATAACAAAACATCTTCCAGCAGGTGTCCCTCCAGCCTGGTTTGGGAATTTTCATATTTTCCAGCCTTACTGTCTCTCTGTAGTCTACCCCTTGACAAATATGTGGCCCTAAGGTCCAAAAATGATCCCATTTGAAGTATTTTATTGAATATTGCCTACCGGCAGCATGTGCCATCTCTGAGAGCCTTTTCCTTCAAGCAAGATGCAAGGGAAACTTGGGCGTAAGTAAACAGCGCAGAAGAGAGAACACTATTGATATGCAACAGCAGAGCCCCTTCTCTGTCTACAAAAACAAGCAAAAAATAAAAAGCTTCATTTGGTGATGAAAGGGAGGATCTCCCATCTTTCCTCTTTGCTAAAATATGCTGAGCGCTTAGGAGAGAGCTGCTTTGTTAATATTCAAGTAAAACACTTGTTTTATCTTATTTTACACATTCTTATCTACTTACAAAATAATATAATTCTAGGCTTTTTCCATTGCTTAATTTGCAAACAGAAATTTGTATATCACCTTTATCATACACATATAGTTATGGATATGCAGGCACAGAGAGTCGAATTCATTGTAAATGACAGAATTTTTAAAAAATTAAATTTCAGGATTTCTCAGGCATTCATTGCTAGAACTCATTTTCTTTAACCTGCTTTTTCTTCAGTATTATCTTATGTAATTTTTTGCATCATTCACTGCTTAAAGTCTTGTTTAAACAAATAACTGAAATGCTTTATTTTAAAATAGCCAGTATTTCTTTGTCTGCAAATGGAGAAGAAAGGCAGGCTGATGTTATATCTATTTTGATACACATAGCAGGCATTCCCATACTACTGTGCTTCAGGTTATTGGCTCTAGAAGAGAGGAGTTTGCTTGCTTGCTTTGCAATCCTGATTGCCCCTTCCTTGCTCACTACTCAGAACTGAGTGAGGCCCTTATGCAGCTCACCCTAGACATATTAATGGCAGCCTCTCTGCCAGATTTAATGGAGATTGCTATCAAACTTTTACTCAGGGAGACTATTTGCAAAACAAGATGCTAACAGAAGGTAAGAATTTTAGAAATCAGCATATGTAAATTGTATTTTTTACTGTTGCATATTCAACACAGTTAGCTACTTTATGTTTATTTAGCTCACAAAGAATACTAATTCACTGACATATTTTAATTACACTATGCCTTACAGTTATACACTGTATATTATCTTTCAGCTGGCATAAACTTAACTCTGTTATATTTTTATTAATGTACTACCTTGTGTAGAAGTGAAAAACACAATCATTAATTTATTAGCAGCCCCACTGACTTTTCAAAACCTTTGACTACACAGCTAATTCATATCGCTTTTGGTTGAGACTCTCCACATAGCTCAGTACAGAAGCTATATGAACTAAAAATAATTCACATATCTTGTTCTTCTAGCATTTTCATAGATTTCTGTTTGGTTTTGTGTTTGGTTTTCCTGGGAAAAAGATGGGGCTAAATAATGTACATAATAAGACTGGCATTTCAATTCACTGAATAGTCACTGATCTCAAGATACATTGCCAAGGTAATTTTTGACAGTAAAAATTTAAGTTTTATAAAATAATTTAAATGGAAGTCTTCTATGTTTTTGACAGAATTCATATTTATGAATATGGGCCTAACATTTAACAGAGATGTATACCCTCATTGGTAAGATGCTACTTGAACTGATTTAGATAATGAAAAGAATGAGACTGTATTAGAAAGCGAAATCTAATGAAAGCTGATGTAGAAAATGATGCTGATAATTACATTTTTGAAATGGTCAGAAAAAATAAATGGTTATATTAGACCAAATTAGTGTTCTGTCTAGTCCAATACTTTATACTGACAAGTCGGCACTAGATGATTTAGAGGAAAATAACTTCCTGAAATAACTTATACCATAAGTTTTAGTTTCTCTCACTTTGTATTCACTGTACTTGCTTGTAAAGCAATCATTTCTTCACTAATTTCATCAGTCTGTATCATCAGAAGAGTTTTTATTTTGGACCTAACAACCTTTCCATGAAAAATGCATAATTACTTCTTTAAATAGGGACCTGAATCCAGACCTGTCATCCCCCCAGACTCTGTCCTAACCACTAAGAGAAAAATACTTCAGTCCTTCAGTTAATCTGCCTCTTGTGCAGCTAAAGCAGAAGACTGTTGCTCCCATGAAAGTAGCAGCAGACAAATCAACCTTTAGTTTTAACTTTTTTGAACCCTAACAAACACAGTTATATAGCACAGCCATGTAAGATATATTTCTTACTGCTACACTAGGTCAGAGACCTTGTGCCAACAGTAGAAGTTGACATCAGGTGTCTCATGCTGTGGTGTTCTCCTAGATCACAGGACAGCAGAAAAGGCCTTGACAACACGGGTACAGGTTGGAAGCAAAGACCTCAAAACCATAAATGATGCACCGAACAGTCACTAAACAACCCCATGACAGTCATATCTAATTCTCAAACAAATATGTGTAAAAATACATATATTTATATATGCTCAACTGTAAAGCCTACTACTGACTACTATTGACTGAATCGAAGTGGCTTACTTCAATGTTTTTCCCTTCTTTTTTAAACAATGTAAACAATGGCCTTCCGAACCACAGACACACAAAAGGTCATTTTTCTTCAGTTATCCCTGATAAATCACACCTAAGGGTTTTGTTTTCTTTAGACAATCATAGATCCAAAGATGCTTAAGAATATGTAGAAGCATTCCCAGCATTAAGCATTGTTTTGCCTTCTGTCAGCTTTATGTTACATCTGGCATCTTGTCTGTGATCTTGCTGAAATTTCTCTGCACTTTCCAAAATTTTATTATTTATTTATTTATTATTATTATTATTTACTTCGGCCATAAATAATCCACAATTTTCTCCTTTTCTCTCTCCTCCAGAGCATTAATGCAAACAATGCATTAAATCACAGTGGTTCTCCCTGAAGACTCAAATACACCACTGTTAACGTTTAGCTCTCTTTAAGGACAGTAAAGTTATTCATGCTCTTCATTTTCCAAGCTTCATCCAGATTCTGACCTGTGACACAATTTTATATCTTTCCTTATGACTGCTTATTTTTAAAGGCTTCCTTTGAAAGACTTTGCCAAAGGCTTTTCAGAACTCTGGAAAAATATGTCTACCTTTCTCCCTCATTCACCATTTTATTGACACCCTCAAGGATTGCTACTACATTAGATTAGAGGTACTTTTTTTTTCCTTTATAGAAGCCAATCTCCTTGTAACATTATGATCTATTTTTTTTTATATAATTGATTTTTTAATTGTTGATTCAATCGAATTATTTACTGAAGGTTGTGATTTCAAGGTTCTCATAAGCCTTTCTTTTAAGAGAGGATTTTCTGTCAAAATACGCTTTAATTATTATTTTTTTTAATTAGGCATTCAAACTACTTCGCTGTGATCTTCAGAGATGTGTCCTAGGTTACTAAATTAGTCATTAGTCAACCGTAATTACCAATCAATGCTTTAGATATCTTAGTCTCCAGCATTATTTTATCTTTAACTTGTGATAAACCCATATTGTTCCTCTCAGAAATAAACACAAACATTTTCTGAAGATGCATTTAATAGACATGTATTGGCAAATATTGCTAATGCCCTCCCTGGTTAGTAGAAGATATTTCTTTTTATGCAATGAAAGAAGTGGAAATATTCCCTGAATATTCTCCCCATTTCCCTCAAGAAATCCTCAAATTCCTCTTACAAGTAATGAAATAAATGAAAAACTGAAAAAGACACATCTTTTTCTATGTTTTATTCTATGGTCTTTTTCTAAAAATGAAAAAAGACATAAATGAAAAAGACATAGTTATGTCTTTCTTGAAAATGAAAATATTGGTAATATATCTTTGTACCAGTACTCCCAATTTACTCTTAAACACTGCATATATAGTTAACTAGTATTGTACATATAATGTGTCATTAAATATCTTATTCATAGAAAAAAGATCAGCCCCAAATTCAGTTTTTAATCTCTTAAAGTAGATTCATTCTCCTAAACTATTGTAAAGACGGACATTTTTTCATAAGCCCTTGTGAAATTAGTTGAAGACAGAAAAAGCAACTTTCACATTTCCATTGGATGCAATTCATGAACCCAATTACTGGAGTACCAGCACATATCTACCTTTAGAAATATTTCTTGTCACATACTGAATATTTCATAACATCCAGGCCAGACAAGCATATGCATATTTATTTCAAGATGGTTTAAGAATATTACACCCTATTAAGATTGTATTACTTCCAACAATAATTATGCTGTATATCAGCAAAAGAAAATCATATCTTTCAGGCTAAGAACAATAGCAAACCTTAGACTTGAAAAAAATCTTGTTAAGGGCTTACATTTCTCCAACACTAACCTGAAAATTATTTAATAATGAATGAATGAAAGATTCATCGTTTCTGCTAACTTGGGTATACTGGAACAGTGATCTCACTAGTGAGCAATTTAATGACTTTTTCTTTGTAAATGAAACAGCTGAAAGACACTTTGGAAGTGTCATATCTACAATATCTTAGCCAAGATTTGCAATATTCAGGAGCAGAAGATCTCATTTCTAACTCAGCAAAAACAAACACTACTACTTTTTCCCAAGCATGTAGAAATGATAGAAGAAATTTTATAATGATTTTTTTTCTAATGGGAAAAATACACTAGTAACATTCATATATCTATATATTTCATTTAAAATAATAGTTTTATGTAATTTTATACTTTTTTTGTTTCTTAAAGTTGCATTTTTGACTAAATTATTTTTCATAATTTGTAGATGATTTTATGAGGTTCATGATTAAAATTTTGACTACCATAAGAGCAGCACAACTGAATGATATTTATAGCAAATCAGACAAGAGTATATACCTATCCAAAATAATCTACGAAGTCTTGCATACATATGGAAAATGTTTTACTGTTTTCCTATTAGGTATTTATAATATACATTTATCTTTTACACCTACAGCCCCAACTCTGATTTTGGGAAAGGAAGACCTCTACATTCTTTGAATCATACTAGGAGCTGAAAAAGCCCTTGTTTCATTTGTTGAGTGTTTGTGTCCTCAGTAACTTTCCTCACTTTCATAGTTTCACTTTTTAAACCTCCTACCGAGGTTCCTTGGATTTGAAGCTCCAAGAACCTTTCTTCAAGAATAACCTGTTGTTGTAGGTTAACACAATCACACATATACCATAAAGATTACCAAAATGAAAATCACTACAATCTAACCAAAGGCTGCACTTCCAAAAAGATGAAGAAAAAACATGCTGTTCTCCAGTCCATTTGGATGAGTGCAACTGGTCCAGCTTGCAGTAATTTATCGTATCCATAGCAGTCCTTTTAGGATTAGAGATGAGCTATGCAGCAAAGTTCAAGCTCTATGTCAATTTTAAATTCATCCCAAAGTTATTGATATTTGAAACCAAAACTTTGGTTTAACGTCACTATGCAGCATGGATTTTTGTCAACTATATTTTGAGATCTGTCTTAATAGAGAGTTATCTGTCCAAGAACTAAGTGCACTGGTGGAGGCCCAGAAAAGCTCTCACATACATGCTTCAATCAAAACTCTTGAATCATCTCAGTACTGCAGTACTATCAGTTTCTTTTTTTCTTTTTTTTTTTTTTTTTTTTAAATTTCTCTTTTTGCCTATTTATAGTACAATGCAGGCTTAATGCATTAATGCTTAAAAACCCTAAAATTCTTCAAGATCTCATAAATGAAATAGTAAATTATTATGGAACTGTAAAGATTTGAAATAAAATGTGCAAAATAAGAGAATAAAGAACTATTTCTGGTTTTATAGAAATAGGAGTATTTGTAGTTTTTCTTTTTAAAAAAGCTGCAAAAGTGCCTCTTTTGCTGGAAATGTTAAAGGATCTTGTTATGTGAACATGACTAAGATTTCTTCAAAGCTATCTGTGAGAAAAATACCTCAATGTCTTGCTAAAAATAGAGATATGTATTATCTCCATTTGGCTGGGAAATATTCAGAGTTGACTAATATCCAAACTCATAGCTATAGCTTGTGGATTCATTTTCTCTGTTCATTTGCAACTAAAGCACAGGTCTTAGCTTTCTGGTAAATCTTGAATTCTCAAACACATGAATTTTAGCTTCAGACATTTATTATTCCTGTTTTTTAAAGCACTGGTTGAAAATCATATAGGGAGCAGCAAGAGGGAGGGAGGATGAGCTCAGAGGACTTCAGTCCAGGATTTTTGACCTCATGGAAACAGGGGCAGATCCATAGAACCCCGGAGGATTCAGGTTCAGCTGACAGGGCAGTGATCAGTAGAGAAATGTGATAAGATTGTCAGGTCTGAGGTCAGCCATGGAAGTCCAAAGAATAAGTCAGGAGCAGCAAAGGATAGCAGATAAGTAGGTATCGCAAAAATAACTGTCATTTACTCCAGAATTTGGTGTATTGACTAGACAGACAAAGACTGACTAGAATAAACCACCACCATCAAGGCCTTCAGATATCAAGACTCATCCAACCAAAGCATATCACAAAGTTTTAACTTGTTGGAATAAAGCCCATTGAATTTCTTTGTCTCTCTTCTCTGATTCTTTAACTGAATTCCTGGTCACTACTGTCTATTTAGTTCTTAGACCCTTAGCCACATTTATCAACTGTCAAATCCACTTCCATGAATTCACCACCTCAGACACTCTTCCAGATTGTAGTCAATAAAGTTTTGTACGGAATATCCACAAATATTTTCCAGCCTTCATGTATCATAATTATATCTTGGGTTCTTGTCCTACCACCAAATTTTAGAACTCCTCTTTTCCCTCATTAGAAGATTTGTCCCAGCTGTTCCACTAAGATTTTTATCATCGCCATCTTTACATTATCGAAGTACAGATCCAGAAATTATTTTATACATCACAGTAAGAAACACAGCAGCACTCATTATTTCAGTGACTTGCTTTCCAGGACAAAACATAGTCGCTACAACCCAGCGGTAGGTCTCTAGACTCCCTCTTTGCTGCGTGTAAACGATCTAAAAAGACAGAACAGGCAGCAGCCAGCTACCTAATTTAGCCAACGTAAAATGCCAAGCTCTGGTAGAAAGGGCAGCTCATTATAAGGGCTACTTTTTAATTCAATATCCCAAAGGTTATCACCCAACCCATGATATCCAAGACCCAAATTGAGCTCCTTCCTCTGCCTGAAGTAACATGAAGCCATGGGGGATCTTCAGCTCCTAAGATGGAGAATCCAGTAGTCTCCCGGTTACTCCTCTTGAAGCTGTTCTGACTTTAATGGCCAGCCTAAGCATTTTTTGGACATGAAAGATAGTAAAAGCAGCAGCAGGAGGCCCAATTTACCAAGAGGGCACTGCTTTGTTACTAACGATATTTGAAGCTCATTAGTCCACTGAATGTTTTACATTTTTTTACATTAGGTGTTCTTTTGTGTTGAGACTGGAAGTAATTTTCTCCTGTGTGTTAGGTGATTGATCTCATTACTAGCTCTGATCTAATCACCATTTAAGAACATCCTACAAAATACAATAGCTTCAGCAGGAGGAACTGAAATATCTTCACCTCAAAACATCCTATCCCTCAGCAGCTGCAATATTTTTGATGAATAAAACAATATAGAGAAGAAAGTAAGGGAAAGAAACTAATTATATACACCGCAAGGGGAGAAGTCAATGATTAGCTGGAAAGAGGAAACAAGAGGAATGAGGGAAACAGGGAATAACAGAGAGCAACACAATTTTTTTGAAAGATACTGGCAGAAAAAGCTGAGAAGTGCAGGTCACTCAGAGACACTGTGGAGGAATGAAAAAAAATGAAGAAAAAAACCCCAAAAACTATTGATCAGAAAATACTCTAGAGTTTAGCAAAAGAAAAGTGGCAGCAATAACAAAATTCTCTGTGAGAAAAAGAGCAAAGAAACACAAAGCTCGTGAAGGTCTGGCTATGGAACAAACGAGAGAGAAATCCTCACTACTTGGTTTGACATCCTCATGAAAGATCAAGGAAGAAAATGTGTATTTCTGCCTGTGGGGCACCTGAAGGAGGATCTGGAGGCTGTCACCCAGCCAAGAACCAGAGGGGAGGACTGCATGAGGCAGAGCAGGGAAGAGGTGGCACTGGGCGACGGTGAGAGCAGGGCTGAACCTTCAGTGCAGCCTGGTAGGGAGAGGAAAACAGACACTTCAACAGCTTTAGCTGCTGCTGCCTCATGGGCTGCCAGGAGAAAGCCGACGCTAATGGTTATTATCAAACCTCCTACTGTTCCTCAAAGCATCAGAACTACTTGAATTAAATTATGAAAAGGAAAAGAAAGACTCTGTCAGAAAATGCCCAGAAGGTGACTTGCCAGAAAATGCTAATTCTCTTCAAGCTGTGTAAACTCTGTTGTTTGTGACTTTAGGAACAATTTCGGACAAAATACTTGAAAACACACAAGAGAGGACAGTGGTGTGAGATTAACTCAACAATAATAATAGGTGCCTTCCCCTGCTAGTTTCTATTATTTTCTGTTTAAATTGCTCTTTAAATTTGGAGAGCTAAAATTAAATAAAGACAAGCTCTTGCTCCAGTATAAACCTTTGAAAAATCTATTAAATTCATTCAGCCGTGTTACAGCTCTCTCCATGGGCCAAAATCTTCCTCCTTCGCTTTCATTTCTGCAGCACTACTGAAACCAGTAGGAAAGCTTTGAGAAACTGCTGTGCATTCCCTTTCCGGAGGAGGTGTCACTTGCTTGGGAGTCAACTGCCCTGAGAGCTTTAGAAACTTCAGGACATATAAGAGCTTGTTGTTGACCGTCCTATATTTGAAGGACTGTCTACCACATCAATGTGTTTTAACGTAACACAAAACAGATAGCTCTATGTGAGACAGGTACTGTTTCCATTTCCAGTGGTGAAAATGACAAAAGAATTTACTTTGAGCTCCTATTGCTATTAAATGACAAAAAAGAGATTGGAAACACTACAGTCACTAGAGTCCTCCTGAGAACAGCAGCCATCAACCCATGGATCTTTAAGAGCGCTATTAGAGCAATGGACTGTTTCTTAAGTAACCCTATCAACTGATCCCTTCCCTGAGTTTCATTTGATTTGCATCTTTATAATCACTATCTCATCTGTGTTGGCAGGCTGAACAGGCATAGAATGCAGTTACAGTAGTAATAAATTTCTGAGTCTTCTGACCTGTTTAAATCAGAGAAGAGAGAGAATTTTCTGAATAAATGGCCCTTTGATTCTCTGTGTAGCCTCAAAATACACAAATATCCCTTTATTATCTAAAGGGATAATCCTCCTTTATCTCTTAGTTTTATACATATACACACACACAGAGAACGCTAGAATTTAAATTTATTGTCACAAACTTCCCTCTTTATTATTTGTATATTCTTAAACAGTTGATTGAAACAAGTTTATGAAGTAACCACCTGGAACATAGAAAAACCTTTCATTCTTGATCTGAAACCACAGTAAAGTCAATTATGTCCCAGAGAGGGGCATATTATCAACTATGAAAGTATAAGAAAACTCTGCATCTAATATATGAACTAAGCAACAATAAGAATGCTACAAAAAATCGCTGCAGAAGATTAGACCATTTTAGCTATCAGCATGGTAACTCAGTATGAGGACCATTTCTAACGCAGGGATTACTGCTGTAAACTTCTTAATGCATCCACTAGGATCAGGAAATATAATGGCATTCACAGCAAGTTTTCTTTAATAATGATTTTAGAAGTAGAAGAATAGAGTTCTTTATGTGGGAAGCAAAGATCTACCACTTACCTTCCTAGAAAGATCCAATATCTTGATCCAGTAAGGTCTTTAATCAAATATCTGATCCTACGTACTGCAATGACTGAAAAACTGAGAATAAGCACTACCGCAGCCTGTGGCAATTCTTACAAAACGGATCAGATTCTGGCTATCTCTGTGTACCATCACACCAACTTAAAACATATTCTCTCCACCTATTGTGCAGCTGAAATGATAAGAGATCATATACAAAGTGGCATAGTAGGATCCTTGGAGCAGATCACACTTTGTTCCTTAACAGCAAAGACACAGGTTATACCTACTTTTCACTCATCCAGGCAGCAGCAATTTGTCAGTCAGCATGTGCTGATACAAAGCGTGTAGCTGCCCCAAAGGGACAGATTAACATACATTTTTGCCAGAACCCTTAAATGCATTGTTTCCCACTGGGGAAAAGAATGCCATGTTAATTTAAAAGTACTGTAAGTTCCACTCTAAAGCTCTTTCATTCTTGCTCTGCTTGACAGTAAGTCTGCCTGCTATACATTAAGTGCAACAGCTTCCAGGCTAACAATTGGTATTCCACCTCCGCAAATATAACTGATATGCCTCTTGCAGCCATAATTCATCTCCTATCACAGGAGTGTACACCAGGTATAGAGTTAATATAAGCTACAACATAAGCACATGAAGATTGATTTTGCAACGCACAATACAGGGCACAATATTTCAAGCATGCATAGAAAAGAAATGTTAAACCTCAACCTTTTGATCCAGCCCATAGCAAGCAATGTATAAAGACAAAAAAAAAAAAAAATCTACCTGGATTCCAAAAGCACAAACTGCCTTTGGGATCCAGCGAGTCTGAGACAACAGCCTTCTCTAACATGGGCTACAGAGAGAAGCAGCGTGCCTTGGTGGGATTTAAGACCTTTGTTTGGGGAAATGAAGTACAGAATGAAGCAAAGGAAAAAAAAAAAGCAAGTAAGAAAGGTTCTCTGAAGAGCAATTTCAAAAAGTAATAGCTCGGGTGTCCATCAGTCTTTAATACAGTAAAATATTGATAGCTTTGTGGCCTGGTTGTCACACATCTACATATGTGAACAGGAAAGATCCTGTCAGGCCATATTCTTTTTAATATATGGAGGTACTTGAACTGTTGATGCAAACTAAAACACAGCTAACATGCAAATCTATAGCAAAAGAGTATCTCAAAAAAAAAAAAAAAAAAAAAAAAAACCAATGCAGAAGGCAGACCTGTCATCATGTTTTTTTAATACTATTGCGTTTGCAGAGTGGTGAATATGGAATTAAAGCGAACCTGTTATTGCTATCATTGGAGGTCTGAGATAAGAGATGCCAAAACTAATCTCTGTGGATTAATAGGACATTCAAAACATCCCTAATGTTTCTCTATGTGTTTTTCTCTTCTGCATTAGACTAGCACTGTTAATAAATTTCAATGGGATTTTGACTTTGTTTCCTTAATGAGGAAGCCCATTAATATTCCCTTTTGGGAATTAAGAGATCATGTCTGTCTATGAGCAGATGAATCGTACTCCCTTTGGACACCATTAGACAATCCATGTAGGCCTTTGTCTGATAATCACTGCAACTGCCATCCAAAAGAATCCAAAACTTCAGCACGACTCTGGAAACAAGACACCTGGCCAGCACCTCCTGAGAATTTGCCTCCTGGTGATTCCTGCATTGCTTTACCACCAGAGGCTGCCCTTCCACAGCTGCACTGCCAGACTGTGACTCCAGTCACAGCATAAATTACTCATTATCAAGATGTATATTCTAGCAAGATGAGACTATTTAGCGTTTGCCTGTTAGAAAAGGGAAGAAATGGTCATTGTTTTACAAAACACATTTAGCTGTCTCTGCAGGGCCATTTGTGAGCTTGTGGATAGTCAGGAAATCTGTCACTGAGGACTCCCATGGAAGCACACACATGCATGGAAACCCTGCCATGCATGTAACAGAACTAGCTTTTCCATGAAAAAAATATATAACTTGCTAATGTATTTTTTTTTAAGTGTTTATTCAGTAAATTTTCATTGCCGAACTCACAAATGCCAGCCCGGATGGACGTTGGGACCTTCTGCACTTGCTCTACATGACAGTTTTGCTGAGAGCCTCGGTAGTTGCTCAGCACCGGCCTCCACGAGGGCTGCGGGTCAGCACAGAGCACATCCTGCCTCAGTGGGAGCCTCTGTTTTCCTGTGTTCACATGGCTAGGTGGGTCTAAGTACGGGAGTCAATCACACCCTGAACGAGACTCAATGATTTTACTAGAGGATATGAATTTCTCCTGGGGGAAGACTGCACAATTCCCAAAATAAGAACTTTCATCCTCTAATTCATCCTTTTCTTCTCCTAAACATTTACAGATTATCATAGATCATACGTTTCTGGTTTGATATCACTAATGTTTTTCTTAATTTTCATTTAAATAAGTTCCTGCTGTTTAAATGAGTTCTGTGTTGTCCATCAGCTTTCCAATATCCCGTCAGTAATTTTGGCTAAGGAAAGAATGGTACCATTTAGGAACAACACACCTTCCTTGCTTTCCCTGCATTTTCCTCATGAACACCAACACTCCCCTAAGCATGTCTCTTTGTATATAAGTCTTTTTCCTTTTAAGCACAAAATAAATACCAACAGTCCATAAAATATGCATGGGTAAAGACTGGCTTAAAACATAG
>JAVCKT010096718.1:0-12659 GCA_032273925.1 Rhynchotus rufescens | reverse complement strand
GCAAAATGCCAGGGCTGAAGGACTGGGTCTAAACTAATAAGGAAGGTCAGAATTAAACAAGCAATCCTCCTCTCAATTTGCACAAGGCTTTTTCCATCTAAGACATAGCCTAGATAAGCAAAGGAAAGGATAAGGAAAGAGCTCTTAAGTCTCCTTATAGGCTCCTCAGGTTAAAGAAAAGTTTCTGACAAATGCCAAGCCTAGGCTCTCTAAAACATTATTTATTTTCCCTTTGATTCTTTTTCATCCTTCCCAAGCAATAGCGACAGTTTCATATATTATCCACTACACCAAGCCACTTATTAAAATGTATGTTATTGCTAGAAGAAACTTTGTCTATCTCATTTGTATTATAAGATCAGGGAGAAAAGAAACAGAGTCATTCTTGGTCTTTTGTAAGATCAGAGAGAAACGAAGCACTTGTGGTCTTTTGATTTTGAAAGAAGGGCATTAGTTCAGTTTTCAAAATGCCCATGTACACAGTTTTGCCTCCAGAACAATCTTTGTTTGGGAGGTTCTTATGTGTCTTTGTGGCACCAGCTTTTTTTTTCCCAACTTCTTTTGACCAAAAACTGAAATTCCAGCCTTTCATCTGCTTTGTAATGCTTTATACTATCAATACACGTAAAATGCAACATTTAGAGATCATTTCAACTTTTTATCATAAAAATAAGAGTATTCCATAAGAAAACCCAGTAAACACACTCAATGTCAAAAAAAAAAAGTGGAAAAAAAAATGGGCAATTTTTTTCTCTAAATTAGTTTACCTTCTTGAAGTAGAAATGAAATGCTCACATTTTAAGAAATGACACTTCCTCTGAAGATGACATTGCAAATAGCTTGCCTAGAACAACAGACAGTGAAAGGATCCATTTCTTGGGTGAGATAAATATAACAAAATCTCCTATACTTTTAAATCCAGCAGTCATAGAAGAGAGGGAGAAGGGTATATTTAAAGCAAGTTTATAAGACTATGTGAGGTTTTGTCTTATGGTGATTTTATGAATGTTTGCTAAGCATGCTATGGATAGCAACCTCTGAATTATTGCACCCTCTGAGTATTATCCAACTTCAGAAATACTTAAGAGGCTGTGAATAAATTCACTGCAGCATATTTTAAAGATGATTTCTCCATTTATGTGTAAAGAAACTACAAAAACTAAGAGATATAAGAATCTTTTGATATAAGGTTTTGATATAAGAAGATATACAGAATTCGGCTGATTGTGCTTTCAAACAAACACCCAAAAAAAAGAGCTATGTTTAGGCTGGGTTTTCACAACAGCCAAAGGAAGCTTGGAGCTTAAATCCCCACATGTCAACCTGATTAACACAGGCTCCTTTGTAATAACCTAGATTTCTTAAAAGCACATATATCAATTCAAGTTTAAAATATTTTAAGAGCATGTTTCCAGGAAACAAACACCGTTAGTGTTTCTGTTCCCATTCACAAATATCCTTGAAATACTGAAATATAAGCAAAGAGACCGGATCTGCTTTTTCTCAGAGTAAAAACGAGCCAGGCTCTGTTTCTCCTGAATTCACACAGCAGCACAAACCTGTGCCGTTAGGGCTCCGCACTCTTCAGTCCTGGGGTCTGAAAATATTCATCTCTACAAGCAGGACAATCTAGACATTAACAATGCACTATTGCTAGTACTAAGTATTCTGAGCCTTCCCTCCCCTGCATCTTATTCCACCCACACAAGATTCCCCACATAAGCTGGGTAATTGCTGCCCAAAATGGCAATGCACGTTCTGTAATTATCATTAGAGTTAATTAAAGCCTCCATGCAGCAAAGCCTCTCTGAATTGCTGTTTATACTCAAGTTTTTGAGCATTCTGCAGGTAGTTGATAGAGAAGCATCAAACTAATATTGCTGATCTTTTTGGTTTTTTATTGTTCAGAGTTTGATCATTTGATTTTTGTTACCATATATTTCTAAAAATAAAGCAAATTTCCTCAGAAGGCCTGAGCTCCACTTCATCACACTCATTTTAATAGACTATGTTTTGTCTTCTTCTATAGCCCTTAATGTGCAGGTACTTCGAAGTTCAAAAAGATTCAGGTCATCTAGAGATGACATGATGACAAAAATCCCATCCAGGTTTCATCTGTTTATAGTGCAGAAAGCCTTGCTGCATTTGAGACCCCTCACAGCAGTTAGGTTACATTCCCCAGAATCCCACTTAATCCCATTTAACCACAGAAGAGCTAAGCACTTCTAAACACCCAGACAAAATATTTAACATGTATATTTAGAGATACAAGGTTTCCCTAAAGGAACGCAACCAAAATTTTAGAGTTTTGTAAAACAAAACCGAGGAACACTTCCAAGTATTGACTCACGACTTTAAAATCTAGTCCTAAGGGGAAAAGATGCTTGCAGAGCATCGCTTGAGAGCGCTTACATGAGCCCTCTCTGGGAATTCAATCTCAGCTCTGTTTTCCATCTTCAGATGCTCTCCTTCCATCGTCCTCAGACACCGTGCTTAAGAGCTCAGCAAGAAATCTTTCCTTCAGTTGCTTCTCAGAAAAACAACTGTTTCTATATGAACATTTGCTCTAACATATGGATAGGAGATCTATATTCATGCTACACTACCTAGATTTTTTTTCTTCCTCTTCCCAAAGAAACATTATCATCCTTCTTGTCTCCTCTTTAGAGCAAAAAGGCCACCATTAGACTAAAATTTTGCTACCAGCTCTTGAAACCTGAACAGGTTCCACAGAAATACCCAAGGCCAGTGAGATGGGAAAGGATAGACTCAGTGTCCTCTAGGTTTTAGAGCCTCTTCAGAGTCCAATGATGCCAATGTGTTACCAGAGCATGCATCTATTTTTGTATAGGAAGGGGACTTGCCAAAAGAGAACAAGTCACTCAAAATGTGTAAGGCTCCTTTGACGCCATTAAAAGTCATTTCTTCTAGATATCCTACATTAATCTCCTCAAATCTCACATATAAAAGTTCACATGGAATGTATTCTGTCATATATTTTTCAACCTGGAAGAGAGAGAATTGCTCTTAATAACCTCCCTGCTGTCAAATAAACTGAACACTTCCAAAGCATTTTTAATTGAATTCAGAGAAGATCATAGGAAAGCTGTTATCACTGCTTTATAAAATTAAGAGTTGTGATAAACAGTGGTCTTGTTCATTCAGATTCTGGTAAGTATAATGGGATGATTTTCTGAAATCTGCATGTGCTCCGTGTCGTGGGGTGGGGTGAATGACACAATGCACTTTATTCATGTGAAAGAAATAGTAATAGGTTTTATTGATACGGACAGTGGTTTAACAAGATAATACGGCAAGGTCACTTGTTATCTACTGCATAGGGTACAGGCTATACACAGAATTACCAAGGACACCCTCCCATTGAGTCACAGGGTTCAGATTGGACCCCCTTGCTTTCCAGACTCCTTCTGAGAGGAGTCTGGGGGCAGCTGGATCCGATCCTAGTCCCAGACCTGGTCAACAGTTTATAACTACAGGATTTTGTGCGCAGTTACAAAGTAAAGTATACCAATTCAAAAAAAAAAAGTATGTTATAGTCACTTAGCATGAATCTGCTGCAGCAAGGACCTCTCAAGCTCGAAGAGTATCCTTGGGAGGCATCCCTGCTCAAGGGGAGATCCTGGCATGCAGCCAGGGTGCAGGGGGAGCTCGATGGGGTCTCGGGCTGCCCTTATTTATGGGACACAATGATTGATTTATCGTCATTCTTCCATTTCAGCTGACTTTTGGCTAGTATATGTTCCGTTATCCCTTATCTCCCCATCCGAATGCAGCCATCGGGATGGTTATTGATGGTTCTTGTCTGGGGGATGAGGGAGGCCACCACGAGGATCAGATAATATCTCTGGTGGTTAATATCTGAGTAGGGCTACCTGTCAAAGTCAGGTTGGGCTGGGGAAGGAGCACAGCCCTCATACTCTGCAAGGCCTCTCTGCTGGTGTCTGCCCCAGTAAGTACTGAGGACAGGAAGTTTTGTTTTGAGTTTAGGGCTTTAGCATCTTCTCTGCTATCCTATCTTCACAATAAGCTATCCTATCTCCTGCTATCGTATCTTCACAACCATACAGAGTGACTAGAAAATGACTTCCATATAGGAGAAAGAGAAAAGTTCAGCTTTAAAATAAAGCATATTTTGCACCTGAAAAGGGGAATGGAGTTTAGAAAAAGTGAATGGGAGAGAGAAAGAGAAAATATCAAGAAGAGATCAGACCATGAACTGAAGTTAGGGGCAATTGTGAGAAAATGCATAATTAGATCCATAATCCTATTTAGATCAAAGCACCCTAACATAGTTCAGTGACCATCACATCTGGATACAGTCACTGCAACCCGAGGGCTGAATTCTGTGTTAAGAGGAGTCATTTCTTTTCATGTGCCTTTAATCAGAAGAGGAAGAAAAGCCGTTGGAAAAGTGTTCTGACAGGTGCATGGAAGATAAGCTAGAGGCACATCACACAGCCAACAGCATTTGGAAAAGAAGAGATTGGGGATTATCTCTATGAATATACAGAAGCTCCATTCTGTATAGCAGAACGCATTGTTACTAATAATACTACTTATCCTTCTTATTTCATTTCAAGCTTTCAAAGTGTTATACAAATACTAATCACCAAGCAAAGTGCCAAAGAATCCCTTGCATATCCTGCTGAGTACACACACCGAAAGCACAATAAGTACAACATGTACAATGGCAAACACGAGGCCTGCACAATCACCTTAGTTAATAATATTACAGAAAGATTGTGTTCTAAAGGAAAAGGTATTAGTGTGCATCCATTAGAAAACCAGTCTTACCTAATGCTGTGCTGAGCTTCAGAGGGAGCAAAAGAAGCTGCTGGGAGGAAGGTGGAGCACAAAGGAGAAAAGGGAATATATCTACAGAAGCTGGAGTCATTAACATAGGTGAGACCTGGGAGCACTTGTCATGCTGGGGAGCAAACAATGAAGCTGGAGCAAAGATTCAAGAGCAAAACCAGTATCACTGAACTAGCCGAGGAGGAAGGTGATAGAAGTTAGCAGTTTGGGTTTTATTACAACTGGGCAAAAACCAGGAATACAGAGTCAGTCAGGAGGACTGATGTGGACACAGGCTTACTGCTTGGCAGCAGGAATGAAGAACAAATTACATTAATTTTAGGTAATGTAGTAAACTGTTGCCAATTTTGGAGAATACTGTTTTAGCTGCCTCACATGAACGGATCCATCTAGTCCTTGAATACCTAAGTGTCCAGCAGTGCCTTCTGTTCTCAGAGTGCCTAAAAAGGTAAAAGCTGTAATAATAGAGAACAATCCTTCATATAGCACACCGACAGAATAACCATAATTTCCACTCCACAAATATTAATTACCACAGCTGCTGCATGACTCTAAGAAAGGTCTGCAGGAGCCACCTCGCTGTCCTGCAGTACCTTGTGCTTTTACATACATGCTCCACATTGAGTCCTAACCACCCATGTTTAAGTAGCTCAATTAAACTGAAAATGCCATACTTCATCACCTTAAATAAACTCTTCTCCTAAGAGAGTGCCATAAAATGCATGTTTCTCTGACTTCATCTTTTACTCAAACATAAATAGAAAAGAAAATCTATTTATTAACAGATACATCTCCATTTGTGACGTGGTAAGGACATGGAGAACTAGTGCTCTATTCCTAGAATGCAATTACAACAGAAGTTATCAGAGCTACTTGAAAGGTGCAGAACAAGCTCAAGTGCACTTTCCACACAAATCCTGTATGGCCCATTCACTTCCCTGCTAGATAACAGCTGCGTTGTCTCCAAGGCAACTCATTTTCAAACTTCCTCAATTTACAGAGGAGGCAGACCTCTGCAGTTTGTTAAATGAAATTATCTCATTAAAGCCTATTTCCAGGTTTACCATTTCATCAGTTAGTACAGAACATGCTAATGTTACCCGAAAAAGATCCTGTGGTCCATTTGGAGTAAGACAATTTCTCAGCAAGTCAGGAAGAGGTTCCAAACTTGTCTTCCTCAATGCTCTGACATAGCATCCAGGCCCACAATGTAAAAAAAAAAAAAGCATTAAAAAAAGGAGAAAGCACAATTCACCACAGCAGAAAAAGAATACATCTGTTCAGGAATTCTCAGTTCTTTTCCCAGTATTCAAATGGGATTATTTAAGTAGCTTAACTTGCAAAACATCAGGAGCAGTAAGTGTGCCAGAGATGGAGAGCTCTCAGTGTGCCTGATCTTGAGGATACCTACGAAAGGAAGATTTGTATATCTTAGGTTCCTTCTGAAAGCTTTGATCATTTTCTGTCCTTTTCAAGGGAATAAAAAAATAAGCAGATTCTTAGAACAATGGAAAAGAAACAAAAGATGGATGACAGAGAAATAACGGCTTTGAAATACTCAGGTTTTAGCCTTTTTCATTGGCAACTCTCAGGGGCTTAGCCCCATCCCGCTAAAGCATACAGCCAAACTCTCCAAGATCTCCAAGACACCAGGTTTGGTTTTCAAGCAAGTTCTGGTTTCACTTACTGATAAATAACCTCCAACCTGTGCTCTCCTCATTCACATTACTGCTTATTACTCAGAGATTCACTCTAGACATGTAAGTCCAGTACATATCAGTATCACTGGGAATACTTCCATAATTCCCCAATAAGACCCAATTACACTTCAGTTCTACTTCTCACATCACATTCAAACCAAACAGCGGCAGACAAAATGATCTCTCACTGTGAGAAAAGCAGAGCAAATATCCAAGGCTGCTGCCTCTCTCAGTTCATCCTACAGCATAAAGCAAACTTGGTCAACAGCTGGCTCATTTTACCAAGTGGTTACTTATTTTTTCTTTTTTATCTCTTTTGTTCAATTATTTTATCATAATTACAGCCTCAGGAAATTCCCTGGTTGTAATTCTCATTCTTTAATCCGATAATATTTCCTACATCTCTTCTCAGCAGATAACTGATATTAATGTGTTTTGGTATGCCTTCTCCATAGAGCATGCCTCCAGAATACAGAAATACACTTTCTATTCCCCCAAAAGCCAACACTTTCTTAGCAACAGACCATAATGCCAGTTTCCTTCAGTGCCATTTGGATATGTTCTAGATGCTTAAAATTCAAGGGAACAGCTGTCAAGTGAGATGATAATTGTGTTGTCAGTGTACCCAGTGAGAATCAGTGAAATAATCCTCTGATGAATGTATGCTACATAATCTCATAAGTCAAAAAAAAAAAAAAAAAAGGTTTACTTATATAATGAAAATAAGAAAGTAAAATTTAAATAAGAATCAGTCATCTGAAATCAGTGCTGTCCTTAATTTGCACCGAGTTAAATGGCACTGTTGGAAGCTCTGATAGAGCAGCTGTGTATACAAGAGACAAGGAGGTGATCTGGTTATCTAGCTCTGATGAGCCTGCACCTGGAGTATTGGGGGCAGTTCTGGGCTCCTCAGGACAAGAGGGATGTGGAGCTTCTAGAGAGGATCCAGCAGAGGGTAAAAAAGATAATTAAGGAACTGGAACATCTCTCATATAAGGAAAGACTAAGTGAGCTGCGCCTCTTTAGCCTGGAGAAGAGAAGACGGAGAGGAGATCTGATCAGTAAGTACCCAAGGGGAGAATGTAGAAAGGATGGGGAAAATTTTTCTTGGTGATGGCCAACAGGCCAATGATAGGACAAGGGATCACGAGGTACAAGTGGAAACACAGTAAGTTCCATCTCCATGAGGAAGAACTTCTTTCCTGTGATGGTGTCAGAGCCCTGGAACAGGCTTCCTAAAGAGATTATGGAGCCTCCTTGTCTGGAGATCTTCCAAACCCACTTGGATGCGACCGGGTGCCCCGTGCTGTGGGTGTCCCTGATGGAGCAGGGGGCTGAACCAGATGATCTCCAAAGGTCCCTTCCAACCTCAACCATTCTGTGATTCTGTGATCTGAATCACGATAGCTTTGTTTACAGGCTCCAGGTCATTTAAGAAAGATTCCAGGGAGCAACTGCATAGTCCAAAGTGCTTGAGCCATTGAAAACTCCTCAAGCAGATGCTTACATCAATATCTTTCTGGATTACAGGGTGGAGAGAAGGGACAGACAACTAGTTCTAATGAGCCAGGACAGGAAAGTAGTGACTGCCACAGGCAGAGGCACATGGGGAAACCTCACAGACTCATCAGCTCAGCTGTCACCAGGGCACGTTGGGAAACTACCAGGAGGATAAAGCCTTGCAAGCTCCAAAGGGACTTCCCTTCTTCTGCCTTGCCTAGAGTCAGGGTCTCTGGTGCATAAATCACGATGTACCTCTTCCTCACAGTCCTCAGAGTTTTATGATGCAGGGGGAGGACTGCACTAACCTACGGTCTCCACCATGTGCAAATCCAAGTAGTTGAATATTGTATCTCTAACCTGTCAGCTCCAATACTTACTAGTTTAATGAAACTGAAACTTTAGAAGGAGATTTCAGATTCATCTAAAGCACCCACACACCTAGTAAGCTGATAACTCTTAGACTTTCTTTCCTTGATATATGAACCATGTATTTCCTTCCTATGCTAAGTCACTTGGTACTGGTCCATAATATGGACTCCTAGGTGATCCTATACATCAAAGAAATTCAGATCCCTCACTTGCCTTTGAAAACTATAGGAGTGATCTCTCCAGCAACATCTTGAACCATGCATCCAGTTTCAGGAACAATCTTTGAAAGCTGTAGCAGAGACAAACAGGGGGAGATCTTTAGACTCCTACACAAGGTAGACAGGGCACCAAGCCAGGGTGACTGAAATGAGACACGGATCATGGCAACTCATTAAAAATTAAACCACTCATATAGGAAAACATCTTGCAGTTCAGAGTTAAATAAATTATTTACCATCTGCAATTGGAAAAAATTAACAGCATTTTTCACATTCTATAGAAATCCTTAATCAGACAAAATGAGGATAGCATGAAAATTAAGAAACGGAGTGTGAAATGTTTGCATTTGTCCTGTGGATTTCCAAACAGCATTTGTACACAGCTGAATGCTCCCATCGCCCACCCAGGAGCAAAGTCCTCCAGACCCGAGGGCAGCTTTCACCCTGCTACATTCCTCATTATTTTTCATAATGCGAAGGCAGAAATTAAGTCTCCTCTTTCAGTTATTAAGCAGTCATTAACTTTGATTTGGTTGTGCATTTATTGCTTCTCTGCTTATTGAAATCACTGGTCTGAAGAACGGTTTTGTCTCTGCATCAAAACTAATCAGCAAGAGGACAGAAAGCACGCTGGAGGCTTTTCAAGCTCACATATTTCCATGTTTTCCCAAGATGGGAAATGATGATGGTCTCAAATATAAGCTAGTTACTTGGAGTCTAAAAATTGAGAGAAAAAGGGAAAGAAAATCTTCCACCAACTGACATGGTCATTGGGTTTAGGAGAAAGGAGTCAAATTGTCCAGTTAAGGAGCCAGGATGTATGAGAAGCAGCAAACCGAGATGGAAAATCTCACTCTGTCTAAAACTAACTATAAACTAAACAGACCCAAATTTGTGCTAAGTAGGAAAAAGCATTTGTCCTTGCAAAGTTACAGTGGAATGGGAGGTTAGTACCATTCTTATCTAGGCAAAACTCCTATCACATTCAATGAGTTTTGTTCAGGATTGGACAGCAGGCTCTAACTCCGTATCAGAGCTTTAATTCAGCTTAATGTAAATAGAGCTATTCACACATTTTGATCAAAACCACCTTTTGCTCAAAGATGCTTGCACTTGATGAAAACTGTGGTCTCTGTGGCTTTCGGAAGAAGTCAACATTTTCAACGAGAAGGATGAGAAGAGGAGGAGGAAAAAAAGACCATTTTCAAAGAAGAGCAACAGAAGGCTCCAACAAACAGCTGGAAAAGGAACAATTAGATATTTCTCTGTGTCTTGTGGTTTAATCCGCGTAGTCTTCATTGAGCTAGCCTTAGTAACATTTGACAAATAGTGGGTAAAAGTCTTTTTGGAAAGCCCCTTGACACAACAGGCGTCCTGAGCCTGGGCCAGCCGTGGGGCTGGCGAGCAGCCGAGCTGTAGGGTGACCCTCGCACGGGCTCTGCAGCGTGAGCCCATGTGTGCACTGAAGCACAGGCTGGGAGAACACCACAAAACGGGCAGGCTACAGCTGCAGGACGCCATCCGGGGCTCCATGGGGCTCCCATTCACCTGTGCTAAGGCATCTGCAACTTTATTCTCCTGTATTATCAGCCTGGTCACAGGAAAACTGAGTGTTTTGCAATGAGCTGGCTGAGTCAGTAAATCTTACAATCTATTTTTGCCATTCTGTTAGGGGCATGCTACACTGACCCACATTAATGATGGATTTAGACCCCACAAGCCATCTGCTCCCCTGAGTGAGACTGTGCAACACATGCAGGAGGCAGAGGTACCTATAACGAGGTCCAGAGCATCTTTGGCATCTCTGCAGGTTTCCCTCTCTGTTACAGCCAAATCTAAAATTCCTCAAGTGCTTGAGGTCACAATGCAGAGGTGAATACTTCCTACATAACCAAGAAACATCCTGTGATTTATATCTATTAAGCATAAATAAAACAGAACGTAAGGTACACTGTGCCTAGCACTGTTAAAGCTGCTCCATGGCTCACCCTTGATAAATCAGAATCACAGCACTTACGTTAGCAGGGTGATTTTCCTTCTTACAGTTTCGTATGACAGAACTGTACTGCTCTGTGAAGATACGGTTTGATGCTACACGTTGGAAAAATATTGCATTCACAGAGCTCTGCTTTTATCAGGTCAGTTGTCAACTGCCAGTATCCTCTTCTGTCTTGGGAATTGACTTTCAGCGGACCTTTTCATTCAGTAGGAATTCATTTTGAAGATTATTGTGATCATACTTTGCACTTGCAGATTTTGAAGAATGGAAAAGTTTTCACCTTTTCAAAACTAATATTTTACCAAAAGCACCTTGTAGACAAAAAGACAGAGCAAACAAAATAACAGACACATAAAATACAGGACATAAAGAACAAAGAAAATGGCCCTATGGGTGCAGCTTATTCCCAAGTAAAAACACCTTTAAAGCTTGGCTTAATTATGATCATGTTTTGCAGTAATCAATAACTTTCCAGTCAATATTACAGATTTTTTTTTTAATAAATGAGCTGCTACAAAATATCAAAGTGGGGAAGCACAGACTTTTTTATTGCTGTTTCCATGGAATAAGAGAAAAGAGGATAGACGGACGTAGACTGCAAGAATACTAAAGTGACCATTTTTACAGAAGTCCCATGAAACCAAACAACCCAATTAATAGACATACTCCAAGGTGTACCTAGGAAGAGCTGCAGAAATGTCTGTTCAAAGCTAGACTTTCTGGTATAACTAGCTATGCTTTTCCACCATTGAAGGTCCCTCAGTGTCCTTATACCGTTCAGCAATATACTGTGCCCAGTGGGATCCTGAAGTTAGGAGAGAAAATGCTGCAAAGCAGCATGAGGCAAAATCCAGCACCTCCCCTGGAAAAAAAAAACATTTTCCAAACAACATCGGAGCTGTGGGTGCTGATGGGCACACCCTGTGTGCCCCTTAAACCAGCAAGAGGAAACTAATCCATCAGTTTGAATATCCATCAGCAAAACTTGCATAGGTTGAGAGACTACACTGCAGAAAGAAACATATTCCCTAACTTACCTGCCTGTTCTGCCTGTTTCTACAGAAGGTGGGAGTTTTGCTGTGTTTTTTATCATTATTATTATTATTTTGGGGTTTTTTTGTGTGTGTGCGCGCTTTTTTAAAACCACCATTCAGCTCCAATTTCCCTTTCTCCTTCCTTACTACTCCTTCCTTTGGTACTGCTGCTTAATAAGTGTCCCAACAGGTGACATTACAGATCGAAGCTTGCGGACTATCCGGCCAGGGAAAAGCAATCTTCAGAGGAATTTATTACTGCTGTGCCTTATCAGTGGAAAGCAGGTGCAGAAAAATCATTCATAATCACAGAGAAAGCCTTGATCCGGAAAACTACTGCTTCTCTCACAGCATAATTGATAGCTCTTATGTCTCAGAATGGTCGCCAAACCTGGTCAAACACATTCAGAATGTTCCAGCAACAAAAACATAGAAATCACGTACAAACTTACAGACAGGCACCCATGTATGTGTATGTTTAAAGCCTTCTAGCAGATTCTAGGCTGAGCATTAGATCAGTACTTTTCATTAATAATTTTAAGTGTGGTTTCTAGCACATAACAGCATATACTAGCATATAAGGAGTGTATTTGTGACTAAAGCATTAAGATTTATTGGAAGTTTCTCTTGAATTGGAAAAAAAAAATCCAATTTATTGGAAGATTAACCACTCTGCAAGAGCCCCTGGAGCTGACAAGTTACATTTTACCAGGAGTGCTGTGGAAGTCTCACCATGGCCCTTAAAGCTCGCAGGGACCCCCTGGATCCACTGAGAAAAGGCAGGATAAGGCAGCAGAGGGAGAGATTTGCCTTTCCCAAAGACATTTTGGTGCATTCCAGCACCCAGCCAGATACACAAGAATTTTGGAGGGCAGCCCTATACTTTGGACAGGAGACTGCCATACGTTTCCCTGAGACTCAAAGCCCCAGGAATTTTCTTTCAAAAAGTTCTTCACTAAAAAGATTCCCACTGCTCTTTACCAGCTCGACCCATAGGGCA